>SNQJ01S0004735.1:136409-163731 GCA_010110895.2 Picea sitchensis | reverse complement strand
CACCAACCAAGACTTCTCATGTTTTCTCCTCGTTAGATGCAAACTTTCCACCACTCTAGGATCTACATAACTATGGCTAGCCCCTGAATCAATTAAAATAACAAGTGGTCGGTTGTTGATCATACCTTCCACTTCAATCATGTGTGATTGAAATTCCGCTTGCTTTTTTTCCAGGGCTGCGTAGATTCTCAGCATTTTGCTGCCCATATCCTCCACTGTCTCAGCTTGTTGAACAATATGTACAGTTCTTGCTTACCATTTTTATGGGGACAATCTCTGTACTTGTGGTTTCCTTGATAGCCCCAACACTGAATGGGCGTCAGTCTCTGCCTTTGTACACCCTCTTCGGTCTTTCTCGGCTCACTAAATGATGGTTGTCCCTGGCGACTGTTTCGAAAAAAGGAAGGCTTGTATCCCTTGTGCCTCTGTTCTTTCTTAAACCTCTTCTGGTCATCCCAAGCCTTCTGAAAGGTAGGCTTTTCCCTTTGTTGTTCGTATAAACATTTCACTTTTATGATGGTCTCTTCCATGGTCTTAGGATCGTCATATTGAATCTTGTCACTCATGAAAGGTGGTAGCCCGCTCAGATACCTCTGAATCTTGACAACCTCATCTTTGATGAATGGAACATACCTCAGTAGTTCCAGAAAACTTCGTTCATACTCATCAATGGTCGTACTTCCCAACTTGAGTTTGAAGAACTTCTTCATCTTTCTATCATAGTATCTTTTAGTCAGGCATTTCTTCTCGAAATATCTCTTAAATTCCTTCCAAGTGACCTCTTTCTCTCTGATGTGATGCACCTGCACAAACTGATCCCACCACATGGATGCTTTTCCTTTCAGTTGGTACATTGCAATTCTTCCTTCTGCATGGGTAGAATAATTATGCAATTGGAAGTATTTACTCATGCCAAGCAACCATGTCTCGGCATCTTCCTCCTTCTTATGTTCTCCATCGAATGTTGTAGGTTTAATCTTGTTCATCTCTCCTTTCAATTCTTCCCTTCCAGATTTCCGATGTTTTCTGGTAGGGGACGGGCTCGAACTGCTGTGTGTCTCCCTGTCTGAATGTTTTTGGGAGCGACTGTGATGTTGGCCACCACTCCTCCATTTGCTTCTTCTCCCATGATTTCTGTGACTCTCTGTCGTACTTGAGTCTCTTCCTTTCTCGAGTTTCTTCTCTATTCTTTTCAGGCTCTTCAACATTTTTAAATTGAATTCACCCTGCCGATCCCAGATTTTCATGAGCTTTCGGCTATCAGTTAGGTGAGCCTGGGCATCCTTCTGCAATCTTTCGATGAGTTGCATCATATGTTCTTCCTTATCCATCTCTTTTCCATGCCCATTAGAGTTTGATCCTTCGACTCCTAAGTTAACATCCTTTCCTTCCCGTTCGTCTTCCATTTCAGGGGTAATCTGCACTCTTCCCCACTCCATACTCGGAGTTGATTAACTGGAGTTCTGGCCTTCGTTGAAATCTGCACACGCACCATGCAATTGAATTCGAAATTTGTCAGGCCATTAAACTTCATGAACAATCCACAACATTTATAACTAATATGAACAAGAACGAAAGACATTTCAACTTCATAAAGTTTTCTGAGTTGTCTGGCTCTGTAATTTCTGGGACTTCGGAACTTCGGAATCTCGGTCCCCGAAGATCTGACAGTTAAATATACGAAACCCAAGTCACCCTTTTCACAACTCGCGATCTCACGAGTTCGTGAGTCGAAAACCTTCGAATCATTCCTCTAAACACCGATACCCGAGATGCGACAAGGTATGGCTCTTTTCTTTGTTAGTGCCCTCACCACATGTAACCGTAGGCTAGGCTTAAATGTCAGCGCCTCTCGCAACTCGCACCTTCGTGAGTGTGTGAGTCGAACTCTTGTGCCTCCCGTTGCTATCTTCCGAGACATGATAGGTCAACACTGAGCTGACTCCTCCCTCGACGGACTTCCGCTACTCAAAACCTCACAACCTCGCAACCTCGTCGGTTGAACCGTCGAGCTTTCACCCTCCTATTCCGCGAACCCCCGAGATGCGAGAATTCAACGGAGTGTCGACTCCTATCTCCCAGCAACGCATGTCCACCCGTCGACCACGCGGGTCCCACCTTATGCTCTGCCATGCGACCACACAAACCTCGTCTCTCGGCACTTCGCGACTTGCGAATCCTAACGCCAATACTTCATGACTTCTCGCGGTGAGATCCCGAGGCTTCGTGCCACCTGTATTCCACTCACTGGCCTCGCTATGGCCCACACTGTCCTCCAACTGTCGGGGTATCGCTTCTCGCAATATCGCGACCCCCGTGGCCAAATTCTCGTGAGGCTCCGATACACGATCCCACGTGCGGATCCAACGGTCCTCCCGCGATCCAGATCCAACGACTATTTCCTTCTCGCTTCTTGCTACTTTGCGACTTTGCGAGTTTCAATGTCGAGCTCCCGAGATCTTATCTTACGAATCCCCGAGACACGATAAGTCAACGGAGTGTTGACTCCCTTCTCTAGGCGACGCGTGTCTGTCTATCTATCATGCAGGCCCCACCTTATGGCTCTACCACGTGTCCACACGAATCTCGTCTCTCGGCACTTCACGACTTCTACAGTCGAAAGAGACCCCTCTCAACCTCCAAACTTCCACGTTCATGAGACCCGAATCCTGGATCTCTTCGGCACTTCGCCGACTCCGCGATTGCTGTCACCTGTCCTCCTCAGATGGAAGGCTCAGATTTCCTCGGGACTTCGTGTATCACAATTTCCACACTCCGGTGCCATTTCCAAAGGAAGTTTTGATCCTTACGCACATTTTTCCAGATCCGACGGTCACGAGGGCTCGCCTTCCCTCCCGAACAGATCCTAAGGTTATAACACCATGGGTGTAGAGACCTATCTCCCCATGGCCGTAGACCACATCGGCTGCAGTTTCACTGCACCGCTAAACTTCCTGAGTTCTTACTAAAAACTCGTCAAGTGTCTCCTTGACGTTTCAGAGCAAACCAGGGTCCGAAATTGGTCCTCCCGACTCAATTTCCCCTCGCATTCTTAGTCCAAAGACCACTCCACTGGCCCATCTAGGCTCAGTGTCGAAACCTTCACTCTGATACCACTTTGTAGTGTACCTTTTGCTAGACCAAGGCTTATAACGCACAATATAACAATCGGTATACACTTACGTTTGATTTACATAACACATACAGTCCAGTATATATATACACCACATGCATTTAAGCAATTAAACACACTCAACATAGAGTATTCATATGAATTATTTCCATAATTAACAATCACTTTCACTTCATACTAATTCATATACACAGCGGAAAACATGATAATATATACAGCATAGTCATGCCAAAATGTGATAAGAACATAGTTAAACACTTATCTTGTAACAATGGTGAAATCCACCAACCAAGTGCAGGCCTTCCACGAACCTCCCAGCCTTAGACCACACTGCTCATCAGCTCAACAGTGGGTCACCCCTGAGCTGGGACTGAGCTCCACCCCCAGGGAAAGGAATCCTAGACTAGGCTGAGGTTACAGGGAAAACAACACTTAGAATCTGGAAGGATTCTTTTCAGGATGCCATCTTATGCCCACTACTCCCAAACCCTCATTCCCCACATGCCTATTCCGCCCGGGAGTATACACCTTCACAAGCACAGTCCATCGGTGCTAACCTCCCTCTCTGGGCCTCAGCAACATGCCGGATCAGGAAGTCTCAGAGCCTGAAGCTGGTGCTGGACACTCTCTGGAAGAAACCTCTCCCAACAACATCCACCTCCCTTACCTAGAGAGAGGTCACACATAGGCTCAATTACCACCTGCACTGGACAACAATTCATGCACAATCCATCTCTGCCTGACCACAAAGTCAACCAGGAATACAGACTCAGGCCTCTCAAAACCATCTCTGCAATGGCAACTAGGTCTCATGGTGTTGATATTCAGAATTGCCTGAGAAGCAATTTCCACAGGGAATTACACAGACTTCCCCTTCTGGCCGAATGGTCATTTCCCTCCCCCCTTACCCAGGATAGACTCACACTCTGGTGTTGGGAATGCATGACAGACAATCAACACAAGGGGTCACGCAGATTCAGACGTTTCAGACTGGGGATGTACCGGCTTTCCCAGACAAAACACAGATACACGCCTTTCGGTTCAAAGGATGTATGAGGGTTTTTCTACAAGAGTCAGACCACTTCCCTTCTGGTAGTCCGTGAGTCCCATGGAGGAGGAAAAAAACCCCAACATGGCTCATCTCAGCCTTTTATTGCATGGTCAGGGTTGACACTTGTCACCCATGCGACTACACGCGTTCCTGCAACGTGCGTGCCTTCCGCCATCTGGAAATCACATGTCCTTCCAAAAGGACTTAGGTTAAAACATATAATGCACTTCTCTTTTGGAATAATATTAAAATATTATTTCCAAGGCTAAAGCCCCCTAGGCTCAACACTTATCCCCTTTTCCCCACCTTCAGACCCCTAACTCCTTGCCCATTCTGTGGATGCTCAGTCCCCCTTCACTCATTCATCGTGGTCGATCTGCACATGGCGGTGTTTGTATTTTATTAATCATTCTGCATACATACAAGTACATCAGCAGGCTCCTGGCCTTCAACACTTAGGCTCCCTGGCCTAACAAACCCATAAGCCTACCAGTTATACAAAACTTGGCTCACCAGCCTATAAAACATAATTAAAATTCCTTTCAAAACATGTTTTACAACGGGGCTCGGCCTTGGGGACACTACAGACTGACACCAGAGTGGGTATTCCACCTCCTAACCCACCTTCATCAGTCCAGACCAGAGTGGTGTCGAACCTCTCTACTTAGGGTAGTGGTATGATTCCATCATCGAAAACAACCACTACTCCATTCATGCAGAGTACGACAGGCCCCCCATTTTCATATGGGATGCCCGACTTTTACATGAACTCTGTCCTTACCTACTCCACATTACATACCATGGGTTTGGGGGAAGGGAGATCAAATGATCCCTTGAAAGGGTCCATTGGGGGCACCTCAACCTCCTATAAGGATATCCCTTACGGTGGGGGTCATATACCTCCTCTATCCCCCTCGCTCGGTGGTGCTTTCCAACAACCTGTCAGGCTGAGTGCTAACTATAGCTTGTTTGGAGCAGGTAGTACAGAACCTTCTTCTTACACTATGTCAGTGGGATCCATGGAATTCTCTTTGTTCGACATGTTTGGTAATAATGCTTTTTTTTCAGCTACCATCTCGGTCGGGGGAAACCCTGGTTTTGGACAACAGAATCCTGTGCAGGGTACTATTCATACATAGGGGGAAATTACAAGAGTTTTCTCCTCACAAGGACTTTGGAATCATTGGCAGGGATCAGTTCCATCGCAAGGGATGTCGATTTGGGGAAACCCCTTCCATGGGCAAGGCTCAATACCTATGCCCGTCGGATTGACATAGGTATGACCTATGGCCATGTATTTTGGTTTACACTACCTTAGACACATATTCAAGGCTTATCTTGATGATATAGAATCATGATCTCACAAGAGATCTGATCATCCCACACACCTCCGAATAATCTTCGAACGATGTCTCTACTATCAGATTCACTTGAATCCTAACAAGTGTAGTTTCTGCATGACATCAAGTCATCTTTTAGGTTTCATAGTTTCAACAACAAGGATCATGGTCGATCCTCTGAAGGTTGAGGCAATAGTTCAGTTGCTTCCTTCATGCATAGTCCCCCAGATTCAAATCTTATAGGGGAAAGTGAATTTTCTTCGGCGTTTTATCAAAAACTATGTCGATATCACTAAAGGGTTTATGCATTTATTGAAAAAGGGTGTCCCTTTCTATTGGGATGAATACACTCAATGCTCTTTTGAAGCATTGAAATGTGACCTCATGTCTTCCCCTCTACTTCGACCTCCCAATTATAATAAAGATTTATTATTGTACTTGGTCACTACAGAGTCGACCATCGGTATGGTCTTGGTTCAAAAGGACGATCTTCTTGAAGAGCATGTGATTTATTACCTGAGTCAAGACCTTGTTTGGTTGGAACTCAAATATTCCCATATTGAGAAGCTTGCGTTGGCAACAATACATGCTGTCCAATGGTTCCGTCATTATATCATTCTTCACAAGACCACCGCCATTTCCATTGCAAATCCATTTCAATATGTGTTGACACGACGTGTCATTGGTGGAAATATCAGTAGATAGATTATAATCCTCCAAGAATTTGACTTGGATTTTTGTTTTCGTGAAATCCAAAAATTCGTTGGTCTTTGCAGAACTTATTTCGAAACTTCCAGTCGAATCAGGTGATGTCACACCCAAAGAATCACTTATTAAAGGAGATATTTTTCTGATCGCATCTTCAGACCCCTAGTATGGAGATATACTAGTCTATCTCCAAACTTTGAAGTGCCCTACTTCTTCTTCTCGTGATGAGCATTGACGAATTCACCATCAGGCACGAAACTATCTCATAATCGATGAAACTTTGTATCATCGAGGTGTAGATTGCATTATTCACCGGTTCCTTATACACGAGGAAGCATAACTCATTCTTAACAACTGCCACACTGGAGCATGTGGTGGCCATTTTTCTGGGTTGGAAACATCCCAAAAGATTTTACGAGATGATTACTTTTGGCCTATGTTAATCAAGGATTATGTAGAGTCAGTCAAGAAGTGCCACCTGTATCAGATATTCTCTTAGAAGATGAGGGAACATCCTTCTCCCATGTTTCCCATCATTGTTGTTGGTCCCTTCACCAAGTCGGGGATTGATTTTACTACATGCCACCTGGCTTCAGCCAGGGGGCATCGTTATATCATTGTAGCGGTAGACTACTTCACAAAGTGGGTCTAGGCTATGACAACATTTAACAATTATGGTGAAACAACAAATCTCTTCATTTTTAACTAGATAGTAGCAAGGTCCGTCATCTCGAAGGAGATTGTCACTGACCATGGAAGTCACTTCAAAAAAAAAATGATGTCCAAGTTAACATAAAATATTGGGTTGAGGCAAGAACATTCATCACCCTACTACCCACAAGAAAATGGTCAGGTGGAAGATGTGAATAATTCCCTCAAGACTATTCTACAATGAACGATCAATTATTCCAAGTCAAATTGTCATTTGATGTTGTACTCGGCCTTATGGGCCTACCAAATGTCTGTAAAGACTGCCACCGGTTTCTCACCTTTTCAACTTGTTTACGGGCTGGAAGCAGACTTTCCTATTGAGTGTCATATCTCGTCTTTAAAGTTATCAGTAGAGTTATTTACTGACACTTCACCGCTTGAGGAACACCTCTTATATCTTGAGTAGCTCGATGAGAAATTTCGTGATGCATCCTTGGCCAATGAGGCTCACAAGCAATGAGTCAAGTGTCAATATGATCGGTTCGTTCATCCTCAGATTTTCTCCGAAGGCGACCTTGTCCTGGTCTATGACTAGGATAAGGATCGTCTGGGGGCATGCAATTTTAAACCCATGTGGTTCAGACCTTTCATTATGAAAGAGGTCTTAAAGAAGGGTGCTTATCATCTGGTTGAATTTGAGGGAAATGCCTTGCCAGAGCCTAGAAATGAGCTCTACCTCAAGAAGTATTACTCACATGTTGGTCGCCTGGGTGACTTCTTGTACATATGTATAGCTTTTATACAGTTTTTGTCTTTTTGTTTTATGGACATGTCATTATTTATGTCATATTTTTCACTATGGCAGATTTCAAGTGAATCAGAGGTGTTCTTTGGGTTCGTAGACGGATCTAGCCGACACACTCGAAGGCTTGCTTCCATAGCTTGGGTGATTTTCATGCCTCAAGGCCAGTTGTTATCTTTCGGAGGTATATGTCTAGGTGAAACCACAAATAATGTTTTTGAGTACAGTGCAGTGATAGAGTTGCTTCGTGATGCTTTTTCACATGGAATTTCTCACCTCCGAGTCTACTTAGATGCTCAGTTGGTTGTGTCCCAGTTAAATGGATTTTACTGTGTTTATGATCCTACTTTACACCGACGTTTCCTTAGGGTATGTCTCTTAGAATGTTTCTTTGATTACATTACATATATCCATGTTCCTAGGATATTAAATCAAATGACAGATACTCTAGCTAATCAAGTATTAGATTGGCATGTGGCACAGACATAAAAATAAACACACACATGCACATGTACATACATTTGGAAAGAAATGTGATCCATAAGACATAAAATGTGTGTATATATATATATATATATATATATATATATATATATTTCAAAAAGTGTCAGAGTACATATGTGGGCACGAACGCCTCAAAAATAATAATTCGGTATACATCACGAGGCTTATGCCCTAAAAAATATACAAAATGTGCCCTCGGCACATAATGAGTCCATCCTATCTAATCTCGGGGCCTGTTGGCCTTTCCATAGTGAACAACGACGTTAGAAAAATGCCAGAAACTTTGGACCCAAGTCTATGGCACCCCAACTACATGAGGCTACATGGACGGTGAGATATCCTCGATCTCAGCCATGGGAATTTCACGAGTGAGCGTGGTGAGGTTCCTCTCTACCCGTCTCAAAAATATCTCAGCCTCTTTGGCTGGAGGTCCCCCCACGACTGTTGGTCCATTGACTGCTGCTGGTACTTCCTCTGGTCGAGGATGTCTCCTAGTCCTCAAGAAGTCTGTTCGATGCACTGGTCCCACATTTGTACATAACAAATACATAATTTTCAATACTCTGATACATATAAAAAATGATATATATAAAATAAACTAAAAATTAAATAACTTTAAAAAACATGTACCTATCTCTCCTCGCTCCTCTCCAAGAGGTACGGACATGTTTGGATCTCTAGAAAAGTTGATTCCAACGTAGGGGTATTACTCTATCACTGGAATCTATCGTGCCCACAAGTTGAAGAATTTGTCATCGAAGGCCTCTATGCTCCTTCCTCCCCCTTGTCGTGGAATCAATGTTGCCCATATACACACCGCTGGGAAGGAGGCCACATTCCCCCGTACTATATCTCTCAGACTCAAAATGGGTACCCTCTCGAAGAAGAATGAGCATAGAATGGTACCAAACCCGAAGTTCTTGTTTCTATGCTCACAAAAATGTGTAAGATTCCTCTTCATGCAAGTGAGCATGGTCGTACTCTAGTCAAACATACGTGAATCTAGGCACTGCATGGCACAATACATATGCACCCGAGAAGCTTGGTAGATGGTCTCATATCTAGTGATCCTCCCAATGAGCAGCAAGATCACCTTCAGTGAAAAGTTGGTGATCTTGTTTATGGGCACTTGAGAACCTACTTTCTTAGTGCTAACCTCGCAGTGCATCCCGATGTAGTCGGTGATGTTGAAGGGCCCAGGAGGAAATGTGTGCAAGTTGAATGGTTCCCCTCTCCTCGATAGGCATGTCAAGAAATAAATATCCTCAGTTACTGGAGTCAATGACTTCCCCTCAATCATAAATGCCTCTGCGTCTGGGTGTCAGTAATCCACCAGGGTGTTCAATAGCCCAGGTTGTGCCCTCATAAGAGGACATTGAAAGAACTTCCATAGACCCCATTGTTTCAATGTGGAAATGGAAGTAGGGTCCTCATCGACCAAGATATCCATCTCCTCATGTTTCCTCTCCCTCCAGTGGACATACATCCTGTTCCATGACAGTTCAAATGGGAGTTAACTCTTGCATTTTTATTTTTCCCATGATTTTGAGCGTGTACGTAGGATGTTTTGGACACATTCATATATGTACATGAGCATATTGTTTTATACCCATGGAAATACGTGGGTTATCCTTAGACAACCCATGTACATGTAGGGCCA
This sequence comes from Picea sitchensis, assembly GCA_010110895.2. Classification (NCBI taxonomy): domain Eukaryota; kingdom Viridiplantae; phylum Streptophyta; class Pinopsida; order Pinales; family Pinaceae; genus Picea; species Picea sitchensis. The sequence goes on along the minus strand of SNQJ01S0004735.1, from coordinate 153,882 downwards.
CCCTTTTTTAGGAGGGCACGCCCCCCCAAAAATAAAAAATAATGCACAAATGAAGAATGGAAATGCAAGAGGGATGAGTTTATACTTACTTGGTCCGAGTGGAAGTTTTTTTTTCCCTCTGAAGATCCTGGAATCAACCTTTTTTAGCAAAGGGGTCTTTTTAACCTTTTGGTTAATTTTCAAATTGCAATGGTGAAAATGAGCTGTCAACTTCTATTTTTAGAGTTTTTTGGCCCTTTTTGCTACTTTTTTGAACCCTTTTGTCATTTTTTCTAGCTTGGAAATCATTTAATTTGGTTCTTGAGTTTCTTATTGGATGTTAAAATGCACTTTGCCTTTTGGTTTGGTAACTTTTTTGGGAGATGGGTCACTTTTAAAGGTCCTTTGATAAAAGTCGTTATTTCCATTTTTTTTGCATATAAGTTAGGATTCCACCTCCACTTTATTCATCTCATTGTATTTTCCACTTTTCCATAGGATCGACCCCACCAAACTATGACATAGAATTGTCATTGGTGGTTTAGAAGTTTCGTGATTAGGTGGTAGAGCCTACCTTTACATGGATGCCCTAGATAGATCCTTGTTGCATTTTGGTGTCCATGCTGTCTCTAATGACTTTAGGCTCAGGAGTCCTTGTTAGTCTTGTCATGATTACAATATTGAGCCTCATTCGTCTGATTCACCATCACTATGGGTCTCACCCTCGAGACTCCCAAAAAATGAGCATGCTTTATTGTGTTTCAAGCTTGCTTTGAAATCCGAAAGCAACTTCGACGAGACTACATTTATGCTTTTCAATCTTGTCTGGATTAACTGAGAAAAGTAACCTCATGGAGTCTTCTTTAAGCCCTTTTCAGACTCTTTAAACATGAAAATATTGTCGAGCGATCTTGTTGTCCTTCATGCTCGCCAAACTCAAATTTGAAGTCATGTCTGCCCGGTGGTAGTTTACCCCTTTTTTGGTCCGGATGGTCAATTTTGTGAAAAAATGTATACTCTAGGAACTTTGGTTCCCTATAAGAGTATTCTCAGGTATAAGTTTAACCCTTTTTCGGGCTCGAGGGACTAAATTTACGAAAAAGGAACATTCTCCTTGGTTTTGGTTTATCACCTTTTTCGTGCCTTCGATATTACTCATGAAAAAGGAACCCCCACAAAGTCCATAGTTAAGCTCTTTTCAGACTCCCTAAAATTGAAAAGATCATCGAGTGACCTTGTTCTTTCACACTCGGTAAATTGGTCCAGAAGAACATCTACTGGAATGAGTTTACCCCTTTTTCTGACCTATGGATTATGGAGGAAAAAGGTATGCCTCGGGAGATTCGTCTCGCCAAGAGATTTCTCCTCAGTAAATTTTATACTTTTTCGGGCTAAGAAGACTAAATCCAGAAAAAGGCTACGAGTCCATAGTTAAGCTCTTTTCAGAATCCTTAAAATTGAAAATATTGCTGAGTGATATTGTGTGTGTCACACTCGTTAAAATGGTTTTTAATAGACGTCTTTTCAGTGCTATTTTACCCCTTTTTCGAATCAACTAGACTATTTTCGAAAAAGGTACCCTAGTGGAGTCTTCTTTTACGTTTTTTTAGACTCTCTAAAAATGAAAAAAATATCGAGTGTACCTTCTCTGGGCTCGTTAAAATTAAATTGAAGGGGGTTTCATTATGTCTTGCTAATCGCATTTGCATCTCTGCGTATTTAGCCTAATGTTGGCTCCATGTTTCTCTCAAATAAACCTTTGAAGCATCTCTTATACACAAGCCTTGTAGCACTTTGCCTCTGTGACTTGACACCTTGACCCATGGAGGAATTTTCCCCGAGTGTCCTTTTCCTGCGCATGTCTCCTTGCTCTAAGAATTAGTGTTTTTATTTCGCCTGGAACTAGTATGCCTGCGACACTCTTTCCTCCTTTTTAATGTAGCATTCTTTTATTCTTTTTCAAAGATCTTTAAAAAATTGAAAAAGATAAAAAAAAATAGAAAAACCCAAAGAGAGGGGATGTGAAATATATATTCTTTTTTTGCAGCACAATGAGTCTCCCTTGGAAAAAGAACATCCTTTCGTTTGTTCGTTAATATTTGGGATCTAATATGACCTTAGGAAGCTATTCTCGCTACATAGAGTTGTGTCCTCCTTTGTTTGGTTACTCTTCCAAACACATGGAGAGTTTGTGTTGCCTCTTGCATCGTGAACTTATGTCAATGTCATGCAACTTGAGTTTGATCATATTTCGTGTTATTTTCCAAGAGAAGTTTCACCCAACCTGAGTTGGCCTTTATGCAATTTGTCTCTTGACCTCATGCCAGACCATCCCAAAAGTCCAATCAATTCCTTATTCGAAATCAATGAATTTCTTTGCCTGATCATCAAGATCCTCTTGTATCTTCCCGATGATCCATCAAAGACCTCTGGGTAGTGAAGTCATACACTCATATTGCACTCCTACCCTATTTGTGAATATCTTGAAGTTGTTACTCGAGCTATGAAGACCTCATCTCCATCCATTGGGCGATATTGGCTTCTTGGAGATGGATACTATACATGTATATCTTTGATTTTGAGATGTAGATCCGTTGTGTATTGCTCGTGGATACACTTTATATAGTTATATGACATGGATGTACATTTTATTTTATTGGCATCGATGATTTATTTCATCCTGAGCATGGGTATGCCCGCCTTAGGTAGACAATTGTTATTTTTGCAGATGGCACCTCTTGAACTCTGGTTCTGGGCTCACTCATTTCGTACATTGGTGAATATTTTGTAATGTATTTCGTCCATCAGATGCTCTTTTGACCTCACACATTAGGGGGAATTTTTTCTAACCCTAAACTACTCTACACATGCATACTTGGAATTTGGCCCTCTTACTAGCATTTTTTTCCAAGCCATCACTAAGTTGCTCTTCTAAAAAACCCATTTTTTGAATATGTACGCGCCCTGCACCAATACTGACCGCATACATACGCTTGCTACACCACTACAACCTATGTACGTATGCATCCCACACCACTACAACCCATGTGCATACACATGTTGCACCACTACAAACCGTGTATACTTGCAAAAGTTGCAAAAAATAAAAAGTTGCAAGGAATTCATTGAGATTACGGGATATTTGGTAGTTTCCCAACCAATCCACTGCTTATATCCTATCACCTAGCCAAATATCCATCCTTTTGTCATATAAAAGGAGGTGTTGGGGTCTCATTCCACATATAGACATAAGAACAGTGAAACTCTGCCTGTTTCAAATCCCCGCCTTGCCCCAAGCATTTGCAACCCTTTTGTGCGAATTACCTCAGAATTCCCCATTTTTCCCTTCTTCCTCCATTAGAAACCCATTATACTTCCCAATAAGAAGGTTGAGAGGAGAAACCATATAGAGGTGCACTTGGAGCTTGGTGAAGAGGAGCCTAGACCAGATTCATGGAGAAGTAGCTGACTTTGGTTGTAAGTGATAATTGTATTATCAATAAAAGAAGTACTTTTCCTGTCCCAAATCATGGTGTGTCGAATTTTTTCATTTGATTTATTTTTTTATTCTAAAATCTAACCCTAATTTGTATATGAAATTCATGCTTGTAGCTTTATGTTTGTTTGTCTTTGAATGCAAGCCATCCTTGGGAGGAGGCATGTAGTCAACGAAGCTTTCAAGCATGAGAGGATCATCACTGGATGTGGAGTAGAGGTACAGTTACCCGATCCTTCTCACTTTTTCTTTTCTTGTATAAGTCTAGGGTATGTTTGGGGTAGTTAGAGAAGTAGGATACTTTTAAACGGTTATCGATATGCCTAAATTGTAAACCCTGGTGTAGCCATAGGGGAGTTTTCCCACTAGAAAAAGGAATAATCAACATCAAATCATTTGGAACTTGTACATGCATACCTTTGTGGGTAAACAAGAACACAAAATTTACAAGGAGAAAATTACTTCATCTTGCTCATTGATGATTAATCAAGATTGATATGGGTTGCATTTTAAAAATACAAATTTGAAGCATTTGAGAAGTTTAAAGCATTCAAAGCCTTGGTTGAAAATGAAATTGGTTTAAGAATCAAGTGCTTGATATTAGATCGAGAAGGTGAATTTATCTCAAATGAATTTGAAGAGTTTGTGAGATTCTTGGAATAAACAAACATTTTCATCCCCAAGAACTCCATAGCTGAATGGAGTGGTATAAAGGAAGAATTGAACTTTACAAGAGATTGTTAGAACAATGTTGAATGAAGCTAAGATATTAGACATACTTTGGAGAGAAGCAGTTAACACGATGGTCTACATTCTGAATAGAGGGAAACTTATAGTCAACAATAGTCAAGGTATTTGGGAGCAAGTTCTATATAAAGAGAGATGAAGAGGATTTGGGAAAATTTGTCTCCAAATATTATGAAGGTATTTTTCTTGGTTATTCATTTGGAAGCAAGGCTTATACATGTTACAATAAAAGATTGCGAATAATTATAGAAAGTGAAAATGTAAAAATGGATGAAGCAAGGCCTGGAGAAATCACAAACAAATGAACATCTATAAGATATGATTTTCAAAGAAGAAGAAGAAGAAGAAGAAGAATGTCAAGATACAAAGACACCATCTATATTTGTCCAAAAGAATCATTTGGAAAATCTAATTCTTGGTGATAAAAATACGAGATTTGAGACTAGAAGAAGACTAACAAGTTCACTAGAACATGCAAAATTTTACTTGGTATATAAAATATATCCTAAGGACTTTACAGAATATAGCAAAGATAAGAATTGGATTGATGCTATGGAAGAAGAGCTAAATCAAATAGAGAAGAATAAGACATGGGAACTTGTTCCAAGGCCAAAAGATAAAAATGTGATTGGCACCAACTGGGTTTTCAGGAATAGGTTGAATGACCATGGGAAAGTGATAATAAATAAAACATGATTGGTTTGTAAAGGCTATGCTCAAGTTGAGGGTATTGATTTCGAAGAAATATTTTCCCCAATTGCAAGACTAGAAGCTATAAAAATGTTTTTTATATTTGTGTGTTTCAAGAACTTCAAAGTCTATCAAATGGATGTCAAGTCATCCTTTCTCAATTGAAATCTATAGGAAGAAGTATAAATTGAACAACCAGAAGGGTTCTTATTATCAGAAAATAAGAATCATGTGTGGAAATTGAAGAAAACACTTTATGAGATAGAGCAAGCCTCCAAAGCCTGGTATTCAAGACTTAATAAATATATACAACAATAAGGCTTCAAAAGAGGAATTGTAGACATCAATCTCTACATCAAGACAAAAAATGAAAATCAGTTAATTGTTGTGGTTTCTGTAGATGACATTATTTTTGCAAGTAGTATAAACAAAATGTACCAATAGTTTGCAAAGAAAATGAAAAAGGAATTTGAGTTGTCTATATTTTGTAAACTATCATTCTTTCTTGCTTTACAGATTTCTCAATTTGTAAAAGGAATACTCATTTCAAAAACCAAGTATATCAAAGAAATGTTGAAGAAATTTAGAATGGAAGAATGTGCACCAATCAACACACCCATGGTCAAGATTGTAAATTGAGCAAAGATGATGAATCTCTGAAAGAAAATCAAACATTGTATAGGTCAATGATTGACAGACTATTATTTGTGAAGACATAAAGGCCATAGATTATGCAAGCAATGTGATTGGTTTCATAGTTTCAAGCTACACCAAAAGAAACTCATGTGCAAGCAGTGAAAATAATATTCAAATATCTAAAGGGCACCTTGGATTTCGACTTGTGGTACTTGAATGGTGAAGATTTTAATCTAACAACATATATGGATGTATATTGGGAAGGTAGTGTCAATAATAGGAAAAGTACAAGTGGAGGAGCATTTTTTCTGGGAAACAGTCTAGTGTCTTCGTTAAGCAAGAAAAAACCTTCAGTTTCTCTATCCAAAATAGAGACCGAGTATATAGAAACACCATCATGTTGCACACAAGTTATTTGTATGAATAAGACATTGATAGGTATTAAGGTAGAATATGCTCATCCAATATCAATACTTTGTGGCAACACAAGTGTAGTAAATGTTTCAAAGAATTTTGTTATGCACTCGAGAATAAAACATATTCCAATCAAGTATCAATTCTTAAGAGAACAAGTAGTAGAACATAATGTCAAGTTGGAATATATTACCACCAAAGAACATATTGTAGATATTTTTACAAAACCCATTCTCAAAGAAACATTCGATTATCTCAGATAAAAATTGAGAGTAATATATGTTTCATCTAGTCACTAAGTGCTTAAGGAGAAGCACACATTTAGGGGGAGAATCCATTTTCCATTGATGTCAAAGGGGGATATTTTTAGATAGGAGGAGTATTGCAGTAAGGAGGAGAATTATTTCTATGCCTGGTGGACTATGTGTTTCATTGTAGGATTTCCATCAATAACAAAGGGGGAGATTTTTAACAATATTGTCATTTATTTCAAAGGAAACAATACAAAGGTAGTGACAAATATAAAGGTTGTGATATACAAGATTTAACCAAACATTGGATTGAATCAACATATATTTATTATTTTAATAAACATATGTAGAGAGGGTTAACCCACATGTTCATGAATTGGCATGATGGTTTTTATTGTGTTGGGTACATACATAATTATCTCTCTCCTATATGCAATACCATGGGAAAATACCATGGGTTTCCAAAACCACAAGATCATTGATAAATTCCACTTTTATCATAGGAAAATTCCTATTTTCTAGGAGGAAGAGCACTCAACCCTTGATTATAGGAGGTAGGGTGGATTTGAGAGAGTAAAAACAAATTAAATAATTAATTAACATTCGATGTGTCTTTTCAAATAGACACAACTCTCCATGAAGGGTCTCCAATAGATATAAATTTAAAAATAACTGGAGGAAAATGTGTGTGAGTGGAAAAGTAATATCATCCCATATAAAGAGGAGCCTCTAAAGAAGAAATATGTATGAGAAGAAGGTGCGACAAGAATGGCGAAAAAAATATGAATAATTATTTAAAGAAGTCATATTCAAGAAATTGATAAATGTAATTGAGGGTTGGTGCTGCACAAACGAAGATATTGGTGGCTCTTCCTAAGTTGGTGCTTAGCAGTGGGTATTGGTGTCTCTAGCAAGTAGGTTGGTGCCTACAAATATCCATAAGAGTAGGTTGGTTCCTACAATAATTTGTATCGGTGGGGATTTATGTCTCTAGTAGGTTGGTGCCTATAAGATTTGTAACAATAGGTTGTTTCCTATGAAGATTTATAAAGAGAAGTTTTTGTGGTTTTCTCTCGAAATGGTTTCCACATAAATCTAGTGTTTCATTTTCTATAGTTGATATATCTTATGTGTGATTTTTTTATTCTCGTGATTGAATTTAAACAAGTATTTTTTTATTCTCGTGATTGAATTTAAACAAGTAAAATATTGTCTTATTTTTTATTCAACTCTTTTAGTTAGTATAAGTGTTTTCTCAACACATATTGTATTTTCTAATGTCAAGCATAACGTGTACTCTTTTTTTCTCACATCACATTAATCATATGACATGTTTCCCTGAATTTCCTTTTATCGAAGAAAGACTTACCTTAATGAAATTGTCTTTTTTTGGGGAATTATGCAGGTAATGATGTATCTCAGCAAACAGTGGGATCACAATGTTGTCTATGCAACATTTAAGAAAATCTATATCAACTCCTTTATGAATTACCTTTAGTTTGTTTCTCAAATATTAGTAAATAATCCATTTCCCCCCTTCCACATAGGAAAAAAACTATGTTGCATAGATTTTTGATTTACATAGGTGATTAAATTAATCAAATTGGAATGTTCTTGTTTTGAGTTTGTTCCTTTTTGTCAATGTTTTTCTCTGATTAAGTGTAGTCCATTTGCAGGACTTGATGGTTACTTGAGATTCTATGTAGATATGTCATGGTATTTATACAACTTATTCCTTTATATGCTGGAATTCAAGACAATGTCGACATTGGAAGGGAAGGGAAGTTAAGCTATTGAGTGCAAGTGAGTCAACTTTTTGTAGAGAGAATATTGTTTCTTTAAAGTTTGAATTATGGGTTTCCACATTTCGTTGATATTGAGTCTATCTTGTCTCTTTCATTTCTTAATCTCTACTACCTCCCTACTGTGTCTTTTTGCATGGTGATCCACTGTGGCAATTACCTCCACCTTCTCTACATATATATGGTGATTAGTGTCATTTGAGTGTTATGCTAAATCTTGTTTTTTGGCAAGGTTGTTAACAATATTTGCACATTGTTCTTTTGTTCTAGTATGGAAAAATTGACCTATTTCCATAATATATTTTCTTCCATAATATTATGGGATAGAGTGTATTCCTTTATTTTTCTTTGGATATTTAAAGTCTTTAGAAGAGTCCAATACTTTTCTAATAGTGTTTAGTGGGGAAAAGGTAACCTTGAAAGGATTCCTTTTGAGGGTTTTACCAATTTTTGTTAGTGATACCTTAGATACAAGGGAGGGTTATCCTCGGACCTTATTAATTCCCATCCTTTTTATTATTATTAGTAATAATTTCTTTTTGTATTTTTCAAAGGTGTAAAATACGAAAGTTTACAAAATGCTTGAGAAAACAAGGCATGTATGTGATCTCTCTTGGAGTAATTACACACTCACTTAGTGATAAATTTTCCTAAGTTTGATATTCTAAGGTTGATGGCACTATCCAAAGATGAAATATTCTCTCCAGAGTGTATTTCCTTAAAATTAGGTTTCCTCCTACAAAATAGGGGTGCCTCCCTCTCTAGGTTTTCTTCAATTAGGAGTTCAGATAGAATAGTGGAAGACAACTCATGCATGCAGTAGTTGATTTTGTCTCATGTAACAATTAATTTTTTCATGCTTAAGAGAAGGAGCACACATATCTCATGCATACATGATTTTATCTCTCCTCCACATGTGTGAACATGGTTGACTAATAATTTCTTTGACAGTTGACTCAAACTAGGTGGTAGTTAATCTTTGGTTTCTATCAATGATTTTCTACTTCACTCTAGATAACTACTAATTCATATTCTCTTGGTCATGCAACTATCTATGGTGCATTGACATATTATAATGGATTATTTGTGTATTTATTACACACTCATGTAATACAATTTGCACATTCATTCTCAATTCTTTCTCTCATTATTGCTTCTTTCTCTCTTGTTCTTTTTGCAAGATTTATGTGAATTTCTCTAGCTAGGTTCTCTGTGAATTTCACATAGCATCAAAGATTTGTTTCTAGGATAAAAAACATAGGAACTTTACTTGAAAGTTTAGGATCAATATTGTAGCAGTTAGAAAGAATGGAATTACCGTCATCAACACTTCTTACGCCACACAATTATTTTGAATGGAAGCCAAAGATTCTTCTTCTTCTAAGAAGAAGAGGATTATATCAAATAACCATGGAAAAATAAACAGAGATTGATTCTCCATAAGAGAAACGTTATTTTCTCAACATACAAGATATGGCTCTTGAACTTATTTGCATGTCTGTTTCTCCTGAACTACAATATCATGTAGAGGACTCATCACTCTCAACTCCAAACGAACTATGGACCATATTGGAGGTCCTATTTGGGAAAAAGGAATATTGTGAAGAATGAATATAGGAGAATGATAAGACAATGCTATCATAAAATCCACCAAAATAACAGTTATCACATAAACTTGTCAGGGTCTTGTGGGTTTGTGGTTTCTACCCAGGCTGTAATTTTTCCCTATATCTCTCCTCTGCACAATCCCCAGCTTAAATTTTTCCTTTCGTCTTGAAGTTTCTCTTATGTTTTCCTTCATCCGTTTAGGAAACCTGTTTTCCTTGATTGTCTTACCTAAGAAGTCTCGGCCCTAATCTTTTCTTTTTTATTCTAAGGATGATCACCTCCCCCTCCACCTCTGTCACCGATCCTTTTTCTCTCCCTATCCCTCAACCAATCATCCAAGTATTTGTTTACAAAGGATGCAACCATAAGCACAAGGGCAACACTTAAAATGGTCTGTTATGGGCCCGAAGCGAGCGAGAAAGTTCAGTTTGGTGGGGAAATTCAAAGTTCAGATATTAACGACAAATAATAATCACGGGAATCAGGAGTTCGAAACATTGTTGAAGTATTTGTGAGAGATCTGAACCCCCGAGATCCGAAATCAACAAGAGTCGGCTGATCCAATAGGACGTGTGGCACCAGATCTGAATGTGGAGGAAGTCAAATCAGGAAAACTAAAGTGAGAGAGGTCTCGATAGCCCGAGCCCCAAAATCCTGATGGCCTAAGGTCCCAAAATGCCGATATCCATTTGGGTCGTCCGATGCAAAGGGATGCATGTCACCCGATTCATGTGATCATGATTTCAAGACTCAGATATTTTAGCATGGAACACAGTGCAAACTCACGAAATGCCAAATCACGAAGTGCTTGAGAATTAGGCCCACAATCACAACTCGGGGTCGTATGGAAATCATGACCATAAATAAAAGTAAGATCCTATTAAGCGGTGGGCGATGAAAGTTGTTCAAGGAGTCGATCCTGACTATCAAATTCAAAGCGAGTCTGATCATCGATTTGGATAGGCCATTTCACAAGATCGAGAATCGAGATTTTTGAGATTGAATGGAATGAAAACTCCCAAAATGCTAAATATTGAAATGTCACAAGGTATCCCCAGTTCGTGGCTTGAGGTCACATGGAGAGATGGAGGGGGATGCACCAAAGGCTGAAAGCCCCCACGGTGGTCTCAGGAAAAGGATATGTGTGGTTTTAAGGCACCAGGATCGATTGGAAGAAATCGTGAGGATCATCGAGAACATTCATGAATGACAGACTTTGTCCCGATCCTAATGAAAGTAGTTAATGGAAGTGGGGAAGGTGGTTGAAACCTCATTTCACCACATAAATGGAAAGCATGGAAGAACTGGCCGTGGAAGTAGACTGTCAGCCCAAAGTTCCCCTGTTAGTAGATTTTCCTGCAAATCCCATACTGATCTGAGTTTGTGTCTGACAGAAGAATACATGCACAGACTGAAAGAAGAAGATGCATACACAAAGATTTGATTATAGTGGCTAGGTCACACTCCTGGTGGTGGAAAATATTTTGAGTATAAATACTCAGTTTTGATATTTTGTTATAGTCGATGGTAGAGCTAGGCTCCCATATTGTAATGTTTTAATGAATCTTTTGGTTCTCTGGTTATGCATTATAGTCTGAGATTTCTTGTTTAATGAAAACCAACTTTCTTGGTCTCTCTTGTTTCCCTATGATACTGAAAGATTTCATGAGTGACTGATTCACATGAATTATTGTTATTGTATTATGATGAATGTTTGATCATAGTGTCGTTATAATTCCTTTTAGTTTCTTCGAGATTTGAATTCAAGAAGATCGTGTGTTTAGGTTTTTCCTCTTTGGGATGTTGGAAGACTTGATGTTTGCGACATATCTCTACACTCTCCTCACCAAGTATTTCCTCTACTCACCCTTACTCCAACTTACTAACTGACGTTGATTCCAGACCTTAATTGCTTATGCATGCTAGTCCTGTTTTCTGAGTTAAAACGATATCATCCTGAGTCTACGCCCATTTGACCTCTTTAAAAACCAACCTGTGACATAAAACAATGATGGGTACTGGGATTACCTTCGATGCAATCTGAAGGTGACTTCTAGTGCTAATGATAACAAGCCTCTCAGTTTGAATATACTTCTGCATCTCATGAACCACATGTAGAGACTTCTATACAAGTATTTGTGCATCCTTTTGTTCCATTCATTTGAGATGATGTCCACTCTATTTTAGATATTTTTTTAAAATTGGATTTGGAATATCATGAGGATGCATATGATGAGCCATAATAGATTCCCAACTGGGCATAGTCCACCCTATAGGAAACATGTGATCTTGTGGGGGATCCAACAGATTAGAGGAGGAAAATATATTAGTTTGATGAGATACCTCAGGAACTTGTAGCTATAGAAACAATGATGCATGCATTTATACAAGGTTCTATCATACACATTTCCATCCTATAAAAAGGATGAAGGGAATCCATATTGGAAAACTGCCAAATAAAGGAAGAATTTTTTGGATTTTTTGCAAACTTTTCAAGAAAAAAAAGGGGGAAACACACTTACGATTCAATTATAAAACTTCATGAGAATAATTTTCAAAAATGAATGAGATATTTGAATTCATCTCGGAAAAATACCCAATTTCAATTTTTTTCTTATTTGAAATGGGGTCTGGGAAGTGAAGTCGTCAACATTTTAAAATCAACAAATTTTTCAGGGTTTTTCCAAAAACGACCACATAATTTGAAAAGTTTCACCCAAACTTTGCGTGGTATGGGATTATGGGACTTTGATATTCTTCTTTCCAATAAGAGAAAGTTGATATATGTGGACATATCACTGGTGCATCTACTTCATCAAATCTGTATGGACATCTACATCTTCAACAAGCACAAACTTGCATCGTTACGAGGTCTTCTTGGAGTGAAGGAAAAAATTGCTTAGAAATTATCTTTCTTTCTTCATTTTTGATGCATTGTACTTTGATGGTAGGGGGGGGAGGGGGGGTTACCATGAGGTTTTCCCTGTTTCATCAATTTTTTAGTGTTCATTTATTTAGATTCATTGTAAAATGGGTACCTAACATGGCCTTGTAGTCATGACCCATTCTTTATTTACACCATAATAATGTTTAAGTGGGGAGGGGGGGGGGTTGCTATTGGAGAAATCACACACTCAATTAATGATTAATTTTACTAAGTTTGATAGTTTAAGGTTTAGGGTTCTATCTAGAAATGTAATATTTTCTCCAACTCATATTTCCTAAAACATAGGACACCTCCTACAAAATAAGGGTGCCTCCCTCTTTAGTTTGAATTTATTTAGGAGTTTAGTTAGACTAGTGGATGACAACTCATGCATGAAAAAATTTATTTCCTCTCATGCAACCATTTATTTTTCCATTCTTAAGAGAAGGAGGGCACATATCTCATGCATGCATGCTTTTCTCTCTCTTCCACACATGTGAACTCAGTTAACTGATGACTTCTTTGAAAATTGACTTAGACTAGGTGGTTGTTGTTAAAAGTTCTCTTAAGAAGCTAAGTGTGTTCAATATTATTTAAATTTAGACTATTAAAACAATAATTTCATGCATAAGGATCACTAAAAGAAAGACATCCACAATATACACAATATTTATCCTGGGAAACCCTTATGGGGGAGAAAACCCAAAAAAGATTCTTCAATATAGATTATTCAACAAGTATAATGTCTCTCTCAAGGGAGATCTCACCAAATAGAAGATAAAATAGAAAACCTAACCAGAATAGGGTAGCACACCATTAGACTAAGAAAATCCTCCAACAGATAACCAAAGCCCTTAACCAGAACACCCTTTCTATGTAGTTGTGTCTCCTCTGCATAATTGCACACTTCTTCTTGTGTGAGAGAGATTGTTGTGTATATTATCCAAGTGAGGCTCCTAGCCTATTATAAATACATGTTGGGCCACCCAGAATTAGGTCAGGGCCGACATTTTCACTTTACCCTTTCTAATTTACAATTGAATTTTCTCAAGGAACAATAGGGCCGACTTTTACAAAGGCAGAATAGGGCCGAATTTACAAATATAATATTATTATTTATGGTTTTGTATTGGTTCAATACAATATTAATATAATAATAATATATTTTGAATCTAGTCAAACTTCAACACTCCCTCTTAGCAAGGAAGGTGCTCTTCTGGCAAGATCATCACCATTGCTTTTGTTCTTCTGTACACTTGATCATTGACTTGTTGAATTTACATGAATATTTATTGAATAATTTTTGTAACCACATCAACATCTAGGGTCTCATCATCCATCTAGGATTTATGTCATCACGGGGTTTTAAATCGCCAACTCACACAGAATTTGGCATCTAGTCCACAATGAACTAGTAACCTCTGGTTGGCACACCGAGAAACTGGTCCACAATGAATATGCATCTAATCACAAGGATTTGGAGATTTAGTGCACACACACTACCCATCTATCCCAAGGCTAGGAAACACCTACAAAAACACATGTTGTCCCATCATCTTGAAAAGATGGGTAACTAACCAACCCCGAAGGCATGACATTTTCTGACCTAGTGCGAGGTCATGTTGACTAGTGCCATGGTCAATAACTTGCATACCATACTTTTTCACTGGAGTAACAGTAACTCAATGTACTATATTTTTTCACTGGAGTAGCCCTCTACATACCCAAATTTTTCAATAGAGTAGCAGTAAATTGACATACCAGTCTTTTTCACTAGAGTATCCCTATGCGTACTAGACTATTTCACTGGAGTAGCAATAACTCGACATACCAGAAATTTTCACTAGAGTATCCCTCTATGTACCAGAATTTTTCACTAGTGTAGAAGTAACGTGGCCATGAATGAATACCCACTGCCACTGTCACACGATGAAGTTTCTTCTCTGGAATCACATCTATAACTCATCACTCCCTCTTACTAGGTAATTCCTTATGGACCACACCAAGCTTATGTCTGAAGTACAAAAAATTCACTCTCGACAGAGGCTTGGTCAACACGTCATCTATCTACTCATATGTAGCGACATACTGGATCTTGATCATTGCTCCCCTATGTACCATATATCTGATATAATGGTACCTGATCTCGATGTGATTGGACTTGTCATGGAACACTTGGTTCTTTGTCAAATTCACAAAAACTCTAGTTGTCACACCAGATACAAGTTGCCTCTAGCTTGAGATCAAACAATCCTATAAGAAGCTTTCGAAGCCACACTGCTTCACTGCTAGCTAAAAAAGATGATATATACTCTGCCTCGGCCATACTAAGTGCCACACTAGTATGCTTCCTACCAAACCATGAGATCATAGATGATCCCATACTGAAGCAACATGTAGATGTATTCTTATGATATGCAACATTACTGGCCCAATCTAAATCAGTAAAGCTTTGCAGACTTATCTCACAATCTAAATCATATCTGAGTCCATAATCAATTGTACCATTCAGGTACCTCAACACATGTTTTGCTGAAACCAAGTGAACACTTCTTGGATCAACCATACACTGACTCAATGTGTTCACCGCAAAACATATATCTGGCCTGATGTTCGTTAAGTACATCAACGAACCAATCATCTGTCTATACATGGTAGCATCCACTATCTTTGAAGATGTATCACTCAATAACTTCATATTTTTCACCATCAGTGTAGGCATGACATTGCAATCCATCATTCTGAATCTCTTCAAAACCTCAATAAAATATTTTCCTTGATTAAGGAAAATCTCACTTGGTCTCTGCCATACCTCTAGACATAAGAAGTAATGCATCATGTATAGGTCTTAATCCCAACTTCCTTGCATAATTCCTTGAATTCATATTATGTGAATTCTCCTCCATTATCTTACCTTAGTATCTTTATATTATTTTTAGACAAGTTTTCAACAAGTGCCTTGAACTCTTTGAATTTGTTGGATACTTCAATTTTATCCTTCAAAAAATAAATCCAAGTTTTATGTGAGAAATCATCAATAAATGAAACATAGTATACATACCTGCTAAGTGAAGCAACTGACATCAATCCACACACGTATGAATGTATAATTTCCAAGACTCCTTTGGATTTTCTATCACTGCTTGGAAATGGTTTCTTCATGTTCTTGCCTTGTGTGCATCCCTTACATATTCCTTCATGTTCCACTTGGATTACTGGAAAACCTGTCACCATATTTCTCATGATTGGTAGTACTTTGTAATGTATGTGAGAAAATATTCTATGCCATAACTCACTTGGAGTAATTGTACTATGTACCAATGCTAAAAATGGATGTCCCTTTAACTTGTATACACCTCCTTCTTGGACACCAATCACTACATCATCATCAATAGAGTTTCCTCTTGGCCACATGATGAATTAACCATCAATGAAAGCAACTCTGAATCCTTTCTCATCCACAACTGATATGGAAAGGATATTCTTCTTCAAATTGGGTACATACAAAACATCCTTCATCTTCATCGATTTTTTGAAATCTAAATTGTAGGATTCTTCTCCTACTCCTTTAATGGGATAATGATAGTCATCACCAAGTTTCACCTTGTGACGTGAATCTTTCTAAGCTATATATGAGAGAGACTCCTTGTAACCGATTAATTTCTTAGAAGCACCACTATCAATAATCCATGTTTCACTTCCATGAGTAACTGTACCTGTAAGAGTTGAGATCAATACATATTCTTCACTTGAGTCTTCTTCTTTGGTTTTCTCATGATCATGTTCATCTTCTTCCATGGCATGAGAATAATGGCTTTTATACTTTCTTTTTATGACTTGAACTTTGGAGTTGGGACAGTTTATGGAAATATGTCCCTTCTTTTGAAAGATGAAGCATTTGTAATTTGAGAAATCCTTCTTAAACTCGTGATTCTTTTGTAATCCATGAGGCTTCTTGTGAGAGTGAACTTCCTTCTTGCTCTTTCCTTTTTTGGTATGTGCTGCTAGGGATTGAGTTTCTTCATCACCTAGTTTCTCTTCTCTTGCTTCCAATCTAGCTTCTTCTTGAGTACAATCCTCCAATAGTCTGCTAAACTTTGTTATCTTTATCCTTGAACATATACCCTTAATGAATGATTCCCAGGATCTGGGAAGACCATTTTATGTAGTCATCACTAACTCAACTTATTCGATTGTGTCTCCAATGGATTTAAGTTGTTATTTGATTTGAGACACCCTTGTGAAGTATGATTGGATAGTTTATGAACTATGCATCTTGAAATTCTTGAGTTGTGTCCTCAAAGTCATCTTTCAGTCAATATTATTGCCTTCATACAATTAGGATAAGGCATCAAACATTTTCTTGGGAGTTTTTAATGATGAAACATGGGGGATCAAATGATCCTTGATATAATCAACAATGATTCTCTTTTCCTTAAATAGGTTCTTTTTTTACTTTACTTTGGCCTCATCCTCGTTTGGTTCTGGAACTTCTTCTTTTACAAAATCTTCTAGATCATTCTCTTCTAGAATGAGCATCACTCTATACTTCCATGCTCGAAATTTATCGACACCTTCAAGCTTCTCATCAAGCTTGGTACTAGGAGCCATCCTATCCTTGAACACAAATATAATAAGAGAAATAAAAAAGTTTCAAGGAAAGGTTTTGTACTTACCAGAGAGTATTATGCCAAGGTGACTAGTTCCAGATTCAATCTGCAGCTGCCAAGACGTCTTGAGCTAGGGTTTATGAGGAAACCCTAATTTTTCAAAATGTGAATTGTAACAACCCTAGTAGAATATATACTTAGGGATTATTAAGTAAAAGATTTATTAGGTAATTAATTTTTCCTAAACATGTTAATAACTAAACAAAGATTAGTCTAATGATATTAATTAAGTATTTATTAATTAATTAAAGGTT
>SNQJ01S0004735.1:117980-132966 GCA_010110895.2 Picea sitchensis | reverse complement strand
ATATTAATTAAGTATTTATTAATTAATTAAAGGTTATAATTTTGATTAATTAATTAATTAATTAACTACCTATTATATTCAATAACATGGGTATTAAATTTAAAAGGGATAATAAATTATATTGTTTAAATTAAAAAGGTTACATATATGGAAGGGATAAGGGGCATTAATAAACGGATAGGGAACATTAATAAATTGGATAAGGGGTATTAACTATGTGGATAAGGGAATGAATGCAGGGATAAGGAAATAAATGAGGAAAGGGCGGTGAAGGAGGGATATGAGGGGAGGAGGTTTACGAAGGTAGGGGATCATTCTACGGGAAATTTTATTTTGGGGGGGCTCTCTTGGATTTGCAGAGAGGAGAGTTGAGTTCTGTAGTCGGGAGGATTAGTACAGGGGGCACCGGTTTGCTGGGGGGTTTGGGCACAGGGGCCAGGATATCCATATGGTATCCTGGAGCTAGGTAGTTGTCCTAGTTGGCAGGGTGGAAACTCGGTTTTGGGTAGAGTTGGTTCGTGGATTCAAGCTGGGCAAGGCAGCAACAGGAAGGTCAACAAGACAAGCGGAAAATGGAGGGTTAGCATCAGACCCAGGTATTTTAATTTACTTATTTTTTTTATGAAATTTAAGGAATATGATGTGTTATGAGGTTGTCCGTAAGCTAATATGTTTAGCTCAATAAATTTATATGTTCTGGTGATTAATCTATTTGTGAAATTGAAATGATTTATATCAAATTTTTATTTCAAGTCACTACATGAATTTTGAAATTCTGCTCCGAGGGAAAGGTGAGAACTCCTAAGGCGAGTTCCTTGGTGGTATTACTTTGACCAACATCCTCCAAAAAGTGGGTGAAATTACCTTCTAGGGTTTTGTGTAGCTGTTGACAGTTGGAGCAGTTGCAAAACTAGTTGAAGGTTTCAAAAATTCATCAAACTCGGAATCTAAACCCAAGGAAATATGCGCTAGGGTTAGGAGAGTCTTCCTATGGTAATTACTTCCCCAACGAATTATTTTAGATTGTTGAAAATGGATTTATTTTAGGCCCGCTCTCATACCATGTTACAATTTCTCTTAAGAAGTTAAGTTTTTTCAATATTATTTATCTTTAGACTATTAAAACAATAACTGCATGCATAAGGATCACTGAAAGAAAGACATCCAAAGTATACACAAGATTTATCCTAGGAAACCCTCGTGGGGGAGAAAACCCAACAAAGCTTCTTCAATATAGATTCTTCAACAAGTATAATGTCTCTCTCAAGAGAGATATCACCAAATAGAAGATAAACCATAAACCCTAACGATAATAGGGTAGCACACCGCTAGACCAAGACAATCCTCCAATAGATAACCAAAAACCTTAACTAGAACACCCTTTCTTTGTAGGTGTGTCTCCTCCTTAGAATTGTGCACTTATTCTTATGTGAGAGGTATTGTTGTGTATATTCTCCAAGTGATGCGCCTAGCCTCTTATAAATAAAAGTTGGGCCACCTAGAATTAGGTCAGGGCTGACTTGTTCACTTTACCCTTTCTAATTTACAATTGAATTTTGTCAAGGCACAATAGGGCTGAATTTTGCAAAGGCACAATAGGGATGAATTTAAAAATGTAATATAATATTATTCTTTAGGGTTTTATCTTGGTTCAATACAATATGAATATAATAAGAATATCTTCCAAAGCTACTCAAAATTCAACCACAATTAATCTTCGGTTTCTGTCAGTGAGTGTCTACTTCACTCTAGATCACTACTAAGGTGTATTCTCTTAGTCATGTTGATATTTATGCTATGTTGACCTATTATTATGAAATTTCATGTATTTATTAAACACATGTAATACAATTTTCACATCCATTCTCAATTCTTTCTCTCATTCTTTCTTTCTCTCTAGTTATTTTTACAAGCTTTGTGTGAATTTATCTAGCTAGGTTCTTTGTGAATTTCACAATCTCCAAAACCTACACTGTATGGAAACACACATAAATATCATAAATAAAGAGGGCTTTAAATATATATTGTATGACATTAAAATAAGAGAAACGAAACCAAATAAACATCATATACGAAGTAAAAATGAGGTAAGAAACCAAATCAATAATCTTGACTAGATGAGTCTCCAAACTTGTCTGTCAAAAAAGAACAATGCCCTACTATTCATCATTTTTGGCTCTAGTTATTAGGTCAGAGATATCCTTCTCTTTCAACATATTGAGAAAAAATCCTTTTCTCCAAATAAACTCTTGATTTTTCTAGAGGAGTTTCTTAGCAAGTGGAGTGTTAGTTATGTTGAGATATGCCAAGATATTTATGATTGGTTCCTAAAAATGATTTTGAGCACCAAGGTTGGAGGTGAAAAAGGATGAATATGCCACATAATGTCAAGGGTCTTCCTTAAAATAGTGCACCTAGAGATAGGAGGGTATTTTATTTGATTACACTTGACATTAGCCTAGGCTTCATCATCCAACCTTACCACTTTAGAAAAGGTAGCAGTAGAGTGATAATGGGTGAAGGATGAGAGATTCTACTTGTTATAATCCTTAAAAGTTGTTAGGATACCTCTTTCAAAGGACCAACATCTACCTCATATTCATTATATTTCTGCCTAAGCAACTCAAGAGGATATTTGTGTTTCTTGGTCCAATAGACCTATGGGTGCCTATAATGCTACTTTTTCTAGGGGGATTTTGTTTTCCTTTATCATTGAGATTGTGGGGACTCTTAAAATTTCGAGTTCTCTGTATATTTTTAGTTTCCTATATAAGAATGGGGGCACAACTATCCATTGAGGCTAGAGGGTCTATAGGCTTAGAGGTAGGTAAAAGTTGAGGACAAGTAAGCTCTTCAGTGAAATGAGATGAGAACCAAAGAGTAACAGAGATGGATGAAGGTTGATAGTGGCTTTATAAATAAATTGTTGGGTTTATTGTGAAATTGGGACTAAGGTTGTTTCAATTGATAAATAATAATTTCAAGAAAGTTTTGTTGTTTTTTCCTCTTCATTTTTTTTATTTCACATGGTGTTGAATAAACTAATGGATCTATGCATGTCTTATCCATTTGGTTTTCTATCCAATAAAAATGCGCTAGAAAAATAGTTTTTCCTCCTCCTATACTCATATTTTTTCTTTATTCTAAGTTATTTTCCAAGTCAAACTAGATTATGGTTCCCATGATTTAGAAGAACATTCCTATGGTTGAATCATGTTAAACACCTTTGCTAGTTGGCCCTTTTTGAAGCACCTCGAAAATGCAATTGTACTGAAGATGGATTTGGTTATGGGATTCGAAATGTTGACATAAATCATTAACACTGTGGATAATTTGATAAATTATGAAATCTCACGCCATATAAATCTCAAATCAATATCCCTTTTTTGATTTAAATCAATAATAGAGATTGAATCCATGCACCAATTTTCTTTGTTATAAATACGGTTTTAGTTCCATCTATTTAAATAGGTTATCCTTGGGTGACAAACAAGGAATATTTCCTTAGAAAATATTGAGGGTACCCCTTCCTCTAGTTTGGGAACTGGATTGAAGGCCTAGAGTGGCACAAGAATGTGCATCCTACACATTATTCCATAGATTTTGGCCCCTTTGTGAGAGGTAGGGGACAACATGGGGCACAACATAGAAACTTGCATTGCTTTTGGGAATCTATCCTGGTATATGACATAACTTTTTTTCTCTAGTTAGAGAGAGAATGAGCTGCTAAAAAATATATGTATGTAGTATTTGTGAGTGGGTCCATTTACTAAATCAATTTCTTTGTACCATAGATATAGGTCTATTTTTACTCTTGGAGAAAATACTAACAAGTGCCATATTATTTAAGACTCAAACGAGTGCTATGAAAGGTGACTCCACAAAGTGTGATTTCACAGGGGAAAGTTTTAACCTTGGTAAGTTGGATTCCAGATATATTTTCACAAGGTTCAACTCTAGACAATATTAGACCACTCCCTTATATGAACCATAACAAGTTTGGCAGCGAAGAAAAGGGCCTATGGGCCCACTTGCAGGTAGACATCTAGAATATTCTATTCCAATATCTACTTTTATATCTAGGTATATTGATATTCTCAATTCAAATTTCCATACCTCTATGATATCCAAGAGATAGATATCTGAGCCTGTGGCCTATCTTAGTCCACCCCTAATAGATATATTAGGGGGAACCATATCTTTTGATCAATTTGGAAGGTTAAATACTCTATCTCATGAATTATGACTTAGGAAGAGGAGTATTCCAAATCCTATCTGGACACCTTTTGACCCTATTTCATCCTCAGAAGTTTGGATCATTACTTCCATCCAAGTCTTTACACACTCAAGATATTCATTATTAATTAGGACTCCCCATTATCCTTATATAAAAACCCCAATGTAAAGAATGTTGGTTGTGGATCCTAATTATCTTCCTGATTCATATGTTTGTTTCAATCGTGCTTGGAATCCATTCCCTAACAGGGGTTGTGGGGGGGATTTCCTCCCCTTGTAAAATATTATAATTTCATAGTCAATTTGGACCGTTCATTATAAGGTTGTAGATCTGAGGGTATAATTTATTTTTAGGTTTTTTTTTTCCCTAGAAGGAAACCCTCTTTTATGAGGGAATTGTATTGTGGATGTGGATTATTGTGAATATTGTATTCCAAGAGAGGAGACTGTGAGAGAGAGAAGAAAAAGTTATAATGGGTTTGTTGTAGGTTGTATTCCTTCATTTTGCTGGATAATAATAAGGAAGGACCTGACAAGTTCTCTGGTGGACTTAGCCCACATTGGGTGAACCACATATATTTGTGTCTCTATTGTATTATGTATCTTTTTTTTTCCGCATTTGTTTTATTTTATTGCTCTGCAATTTTGTTTTTCTAACAACTGGTATCAGAGAGAAAGGTAATTCACAGGAAAAGAGGGTTCCTAGTTCAAGTGGGAGCAATGGCAGAAGATGAAAAGTTTAGGGTCAAGAAATTTAACAGCCAAAATTACAAGTTATGGAAGATGTAGATGGAATATCATTTATATTAGAAGGATATATTCCTACCATTGGGTGGAATAACAAAGAATTCGATGACCATGAAGGACAAAGAATGGGAGGTTTTGACAGAAAGGCACTAGGAATGATACGATTGATCCTAGTAGCATCATTGGCCTTATATATTTCAAAAGAAAAGACAATGAATGAGCTGATGGATGCATTGAATAAAATGTATGAAAACCCCTCGACACCCAATAAGTTATTTATAATGAAGAGATTATTTAATATGAATATGTTAGAAGGCGGGTCTGTTCCAGATCATTTAAATGAATTTAATACGGTTACTAATCAACCAAGTTTTTTAAAAGTGGACTTTGATGATGAGGTCAGGGCTCTTCTAATCCTATGCTCATTACCAGAAAGATGGAATCGGTTGGTCATGGATATAAGTAAATTTGTCTATGGTTCAAAAATATAAAATTGGATGATGTTGTTGGTGCTATCCTTAGCGAGGAAATGCAACGAAAAAGAACAGGTGAGACATCAGGTAATGCGTTAAGCATGAAGAAGAGGGGAAGAAAAAAGGATAGAGGAAAGGTATCAAGGATCTGCATGAATTCTAGGAAGGGAAGATCCAAATCCAAATTGGGAAAGATATAATGTTGGAATTGTGGGAAGAAAGGACATCTGAAGAAAGACTGCAGAGCTCCAAAGAAACAAAGAGATGGACAACAAGAGAAAATTCAAGAAGCAAATGTAATAGGTGATGTGTTATAATATGCTTTGATTCTTTCTGTAGATAATATTTATGAGTCTTGGGTAGTAGATTTAGGGGCTTCATTTCATGCCACACCCCATAGGAAACATTTTCTAGAGTATGTTCAAGGTGATTTTGCATAGGTTCATTTGGGTGATGATGCACCATGCAAAATTGTTGGAATGAGAAAGGTAAACATAAAACAAAAGAATGGAAACCAATGGTTGTTGAAAGAGGTAAGACATGTTCCATATCAAAGGAAAAATCTAATTTCCACAGGGAAGTTGGAAAGTGAGGTTTGTATATCTATATTTATAGATTATGCATGGAAGGTCACCAAAGGATAATTGGTGACAAAAAAATGAGAGAAGGTAGGTACATTGTATTTATGTATTGGTAATATTGACTCTTCTATCTCTTTAGATTCTACATGAGTGGATACAACACTTTGGAATTATAGGCTCAGAAACATGAGTGAAAAGGGGATGCAGATAATTCACAAAAAAAAATTGTTTCCATATATTAAACAAATTGATTTAGAAAACATAAGAGAGTCAGATTTCTCAGAGTCAGAAAAGAAAAGAAGAGTGAAATATTAAAAATTGTGCATACAAATGTATGGGGACCAACTCAGGTGTCATCTCTTGATGGCTCTCATTATTATGTTACTTTTATTGATGATGCAACTAGAAAAACTTGGGTTTATTGCATTTGAAAAAAATCTATTTTTTTTTATACTTTTAAGAAATGGAAAGCTTTGGTTGAGAATGCGACAGGAAAAATTGTGAAGTGTCTCAGATAAGAAAATGGAGGTGAATATTGCAACAAATAATTTTATTATTAATGTTCTTACCATGAGATTCGTAGAGAGAAGACAGTTCTAGGAACACCACAAGAAAATAGTTTGTCAGAAAGGATGAACATGACCATCATTGAGCATGCAAGGACTATGAGATTGTATGTTGGGTTTCCCTTACAATTATGGGCATATTCTATCTATATTGTTGTTTACTTAATAAACATAGTACCTTCAAGATCTTTGGATGGTGGAATTCCAGAGGAGGAATGAACAAGTAAAAATGTAAACTATTCTTTTTTGAAGACTTTCGATTGTGAAACATTTGTCCATATTGATAAAGAAAATAGAACAAAGCTTGAGGAAAAATCCAAGAAGTATACATTTATTGGATACGGTGTTAATGATTTTGGTTATCGCTTATGGGATTATAAAAATCACAAAATTGTTCGGAGTAGAAATTTCATATTCAATGAGAAGGTCATGTACAAAGATCGGTTGCAGGGAAAGAAATAGGAAAAAGAAAAGCTAGAATACACAGTGCTTAATGAGATCACTGAAAACAAAATTCCAAAGGTACCATAAAATTGAAATGGAAAAAAATAGGAGAAACATGTACCTCAAACTCCTGCAAGTGTTTTTAGAAGATCTACCAGGTTAAGTAAACCCCCTGAACGATACTCTCCTTCATTGTATGATTTATTGTTGACTGATTTTGGTGAACCAAAAAGTTATGAAGAGGCAATGCAAGTAGACACTAAAAGGAAGTGGGAGCAAGGAATGAAAGAGGAAATGGATTCCTTGGTAAATACCTAGACTTGGGACTTAGTTCAATTTCCTGTAGGAAAAAGAGCATTGCAGAATAAATGGGTTTACAAGTTGAAGGAAAAATATGGAGGCAAAAAGTGGTACAAGATTAGACTTGTTGTAAATATGTTTGCACAAAAGAAAGGTATATATTTTGAAGAAATATTTTCTTTTGTTGTTAAAATGAATTCAATTAGGACTATTTTAAGTCTTGTAGAAGTAGAATATTTTCATCTTGAACAATTAGATGTAAAAACAACTTTTCTCCATTAGGATTTGGAGGAAGATATTTGTATGCAACAACCACAGGGGTATGAGGTCAAAGGGAAGGAAAATTTGGTATGCAGGTTGAAGAAGAGATTGAATGGACTAAAGAAAGCTCCAAGGCAGTGATATTTGAATTTTGACAGGTTTATGACAAAACAAGGTCATAATAGATGTCATTTTGATCACTGTGTTTATTTTAAAAGGCTAGAAAATGGAAGCTATATTTTCTTGCTATTGTATGTAGATGAAATGCTTGTTGCAGGGTCTAATATATAGTATATAAATGTTCTCAAGAATAAATTAGCTAATTCATTTGCGATGAAGGATTTGGGTGCTGCAAAGAAAATCCTTGGTATGAGAATAATAAGAGATGGGAAAATTCACAATTTGACATTGTCTCAAGGTGAGTGCATATAGAAGGTGTTGGAGAGGTTTAGAATGCAGAATGAAAAACCAATTAGTACACATTTGGACTACCATTTAAAGTTAACTAAGGAAATGTGTCCCAAGACACAAGAGGAGATATAATACATGTCAAGGGTCCCTTATTCATCAACAATTAGCAGCTTGATGTATGCGATGGTTTGCACAAGACTAGATATTGCACATGCAATGGGAGTTGTGAGCAGGCATATGAACAATATAGGTAAAGAATATTGGGAGGAATTAAAGTGGATTCTTAGGTATTTAAGAGGTACTTATACTCATGCATTATGATTTGGAGGTTCAAACACTGTTCTATAGGGATATGTTGTTTCAGATATGGCATGCGATAAAGATATCATGAGGAGCACCATAGGGTATGTTTTTACTATAGGTGGAATAACAATAAGTTGGATTTAAAAACTACAAAAGGTTGTTGCACTTGCAACAACAAAAGAAGAGTATGTTGTTGCTATAGAGGCTAGTAAAGAAATGATTTGGTTACATAGGTTTATAGAGGAATTGAGAAATAAGTAGGAGAATAACAGGTTGCACAATGATAGTGAGAGTGCCATTCATCTTCCAAAGAACTCAACCTTTCATTAAAATACTAAGCATATACAACTTAGGTACCATTTCATATGATCAGTCATGGAAGATGAACATTTGAAGTTGGAAAACATACATACTAGACAGAATCCTGCAGACATGTTAACAAAGGGAGTAACTAGGGAGAAATTGAGTTCCTGCTCAATTTCAGTTGGTCTTCAAGAATGAAGGTGAAGATGAAAATTTTTCCAGGTCCAAGGTGGAGTATATTCTAGTAGGTACAACAACAATGGAGTTGTTGTGACCAGTCTCCAAGTGGAATATTGTTGGTTGTGGAGCTTGATTATCTTCCTGATTTATATATTTGTTTCAGTCGTGCTTGGAACCCATTCCCCAACAGAGGGGTGTGGGAAATTCTCCCCCCCCAAAAAAAATGTCGCTAGGGGGGTCCAGGGGAGGAGAGGCGACAACAATTTTTGTAGCCCACCTGGAGGGGGATTCTGGAGCAACATCATCAAAGTGAAATATTGGGAAAAATTGCGTTGTAAAATATTGTAATTTTGTAGTCAATCTGGATCGTTCATTATAAGGTCACAGATATGATGGTAGAAGTTATTTTTAGGGGTTTTTTCCCTAGAAGGAAACCCTGTTTTATGAGGGAATTGTATTGCGGCTATGGATTATCATGAATATTGTATTTTGAGAGAGGATATTGTGAGAGAAAGAAGAGGAAGTTACAACAGGTGTGTTGTAGGTTGTATCCCTTCATTTTGCTGGATAATAGTAAGGAAGGACCTAAAAATTTCTCTGGTGGATGTAGCACACACTGGGTGAACCATGTATATTTGTGTTTCTATTGTATTGTGTATCTTCTGTGTTTTATTTCCGCATTTTTTTTATTTTATTGCTCCTCGATCCTATTTTTCTAGGAAAGACTCTTAATGATATCCTCAAACAAAGGTTTAACAATTTCAAGTAAACATTCATATATTAATCATGTGAAAATTTTATAATGATGAAATGGTGTAAAATTATTAGCAACTAACTACACTACTTAATTGTTGCGTAAGTTGCACAAGTAAAAACTGTTATATTTGTATAACAAGGAGTGAGCTTTTACAGGAAGTTTTAACTTTAAATTTTTAATAAGGTGTCTTACAAAGTATCGAACCAGGTATATATATAAGGTTTTATTTATTTATTAATTACTTTTGGAAGAAGAAATAGAACATTAATGATTGGTAGAGTAAAACTTTCATGCTAGAATACAATCCTTCTCATCATTTACTACTTCATGATTTGAAACCAAATCCAATATTATATCTAGCAATGCATTGGTATGCATAAGTGTAATCATTTATTTGCTTAAATGAGGTTGCGCATCTTGCACACTATCTATTAAGACCTAAATAGTGGCACATTACCCCTTAATTGGGGCATATTACATTAGTAATGTTACTTTATTTATGTCGGCTTGGGTCCACTAGTTGTAATTGTACCTCCAAGTCTCCTATATATACCAAAGAAACATTTTCATTTGGAATCATCTTGTATTTGGACATTTATGTGGTGTATAAGGAGGTTGCCCCCTTGATGAGGATTATTATCTAAATTTCTTTATTTTTCAAGGTGTTGAGTACTTATTCTGAGATTTTTCTATGCTATAGTGATATTTGGTTCTTAACATATGGTATCAGAGCTCAAGGTATTGGGGTTTCACTGCTACATCTGAGACACCTTGGAATTGTTGATACAATTTTTTTCTACGACGTTTCAGAAGGAACCCCTTGGATGATATTTAGTAGACGGATCAAGGTACGTTGGGTTCAAATTTCATTTCCATAGGTTGTATACTTTAGGAGATACAACCTGTTTAAGATAAGGTTTTGGAATCATCCTAAATTGAGTCATCGAGGAATTTTCTCTATAAGATTTTTTATGTAATATTTCAAACTCTGAAATACATAGGATATTCAAAGAAATTATTAAATTATCTGTGATAAAACATTCAACTTCTGGGTCATCTTACATTTGTAGATACACCTTGTGGAAGATAGGGTATATGACTAGTCCTATTGACTAGTCTCAAGCAGGTGTTCTGGGTAAAACAATCATAAATTATTCCTAGAGTATCAAAATTGAGTGAGAACAGTTTCATTGGATAGTGGGTAGTCTGCAGTATTTCTGGTACAATTTTTAGAATTTTATATCAATTATTTTGTGCAGGGAATGCTATACAAGTGAGATCTCCTGGAAAGGAAAACAATAAGCAAGTTGTGGGGAAGTTACCATAAATTCCACTTGGCACATCCAATTTTGATCAGACCTATGGAATTGTAGAGAAGAAATATCAGAGAACTACAAAAAAGAAAATTGTATACCCAGAAGGGCTGAAATTTTAGAGATACAACAGAAGAAAGATTGTCTAACAGAGGCACCACAAAATCAAGGTTTAAAAGTGATACTTTGCCAACATGCCACCAAAAAAGGGAACTTATACACTAAATAAGCCTCCAGACAGTCCTACTTAGACTCTTTATGAAGGTGAAGAAATACGCAGGGACATAAATGATTTACAAAAGAAGACAGTGACAAAAGATGAAATACGAGGGATGATAAATGGTTTAAAAAGGGAGATCATGGAAGGATTGAAAAATTTCCTAATAGAGAAGACCCCTGAAAGTGAAAATGTATCCCATGAAATTCATGATGAGGACACAAGGAAGCCGAATCAAGAATGGAGAAACTCCAACTTTGGGTTGAAGACCAACCACATTGCTAAGATCGATATTAGGAAGTTTGATGGCAAGGACCCAATCACATGGATACTTCAGATAGAGAAATTCTTTGATCTACATGATATGTCACATACACAAAAGGTACAAATTGCTTCTTTATATTTAGAACCCAATTGATTTGTGTGGTATCGATGGATTTTTTCTTGCAAATCACTCATCACTTATACAATTTTCATAGAAGAAATGATAACACACTATGAGGATATAAGGAGCAATACCTTCTTTAGCCAATTGATAAATCTCAAGCAAAAGGGTTCAGTTACAGAGCACATTGAGAACTTCCAAAGATTGAATATAAAGGTAACAAAAAATCTAGATGATCACTTAATTGATGTATTCATAGGAAATTTAATGGATAACATTCAACATGAGGTTCACCTTTGGGAATCCAAATCATTGGATAATGCATTTAGGGTGGCAAGAAATGTTGAAAGTAAAAATATGGCTATGGATACTAGAAGGACCACTCCTAACATCTATCGAGAGAATAATGCTTCTTCTTCTAAAGAAAAGAAAAAGGTTTATGATTTAATTGTGACAACAAGTACATTAAGGGACATAAGTGCGGTGAGAAGAAATTATTCTACATCGATTTTGAAGAGGAAGAAGAACAAGAAAAAGAACAAGAACCATCTCAAGATGAAAACGTAGAAGCGATTTCTTCTGAAGAGTTTAATCCCATGATATTGTGTAATGCATTGGATGGAATTAACACTCCTCAAACCCTCAAAATTGAAGGATATATCAAAAAGAAAAAGGTAATAGTCCTAATTGATTCTGGTAGCACTCATAATTTCATTCACTATAAATTATCCAAAGCTCTCAATTGCTTTGTATATCCAGCGCTAGAGTTTCAAGTAATGATTGCATATGGAGGAACTATCAATTTCTCAGGAAAATGAAATAAGATCAATCTTACTATGGGGGAATATGTAATGAATAGTCCAATGATTTATATACCCATGGGTGGTGTTGATGTCGTACTAGGAATCCAATGGTTACAATCATTAGGAACATTGGCTTTTAATTTTTTAGAATTTTTCATGAAAATTTCATTTGAAGGAAAATAAATTGAGTTAAGAGGTATCACAGGGAAACCCAGTAAGGTGATAATCTCTAATGGTGTGACCAAATTATTAAAAAAGGGGCATCAAGGTGTAATTGCACAACTATTCTCACTAGAAGTTCAAACATCTAAACCATTTATTCCCCTATATCTCAAAGGGATCATTGATAAGAATTACAAAGTATTTGAAGATATTCCCAAAGGTCTTCCACCCACTCGAAATTATGATCATGTTATTCACCTAATTCCTGGGAGTTTTCCTCCTAGCATAAGGCCGTACAGATACCCTTATTCCTAGAAGAGTGAAATTGAGTGTATGGTTGATGAATGTTAGAGGCTAGAATTATTAGACTTAGACAAAGTTCTTACTCTACACCGATGGTAATGGTACTCAAGCAAGATGGCTCATGGTGTATGTGTCTAGATTATAGAGAGCTCAATGAGATCACTATTAAAGATAATTTTCCCATTCCCGTCATTGATGAATTGTTATATGAACTACATGGAACAATCTATTTCACAAAGTTTGATCTCCATTTAGGGTATCATTAGATTATAATGAAGGAAGAAGATATCCCAAAAAAACATTCTGAACTCATGAAGGCCATTATGAATTTTTGGTCATGCCTTTTGTCCTTAAAAATGCACTTTCCACATTCCAAGGGTTGATGAATTTCGTTTTCAAGCCCTTCCTTCAAAAATTTGTGTTAGTATTTTTTGATGATATACTAATCTATAACAATTATTGGGAGTATCATGTGCGACATGTTGACAAGGTGCTACAACTACTAAAGGAGCAACAACTATATGCCAAACCATCCAAATGTTTCTTTTGGGTGAAGGAGGTAGAGTATTTGGGTCATATTGTATCTCATGAAGGTGTCAAGGTAGACCCTAACAAGATTAAGGCCATGATAGACTGGTCAATTTCCAAAACATTGAAGAATCTTAGAGGATTTTTGGGTTTGACAGGTTACTACCGCAAGTTTGTTCGGCACTATGGAAGAATAGCGACACCTTTAATGACACTAACTAAGAAGGATGCATTTTCATGGACTCCAGAGGAAACTAAAGATTTTGAACAACTTAAAGAGGTGATGTGAAAATATCTTGTCTTGACCACTCCAGAATTCACAAAAACCTTTATTGTGGAATGTGATGCCTCGGGAAATGGAATTGGTGTTTTCCTATTACAGGAAGGAAGGCCCCTGGATTTTAAAATTCATCCACTCAAGGGAGAGGACTTACACAAACCCATTTATGAGAAGTAAATGATGGAAATACTACATGCATTGAAGAAATTACGCCCGTACCTAATAGGTAGGCACTTCAAGGTCAAAACAGATCATGATAGTCTTAAATACTTCTTGGAACAAAGACTATCTTCAGAAGAACAACACAAATAGGTGACCAAGATATTGGGTTATGATTTTGAAATCATCTATACAAAAGGGAATTAAAATGTTGTGGTAGATGCACTCTAAAGAAAGGATGAATATGTTGAGTCATTTCTCTATGCTATCTCGATCATCCAAACCGATTGGATAATAGAAGCAAGGGATGAATAGAGGAATGACGAAAACATGTGGACTCTCATTCAAAGGTTACAGCAGGATTCCAGTGCATCAGATACATTTACATGAAAAAATGATTCATTGTGGTACAAATATCGCTTATATTTATGTAATAACTCCAAACTCAAACAAAAGGTACTATTCGAATTGCACACCTCTCCGGTAGGAGGGCACTCGAGATTTTTGAAAACCTACCATAGGGTCAAGAAGGAATATTTTTGGGATGGCCTTAAAACTGATGTTCAAAGGCTTGTGGAAGAATGTTTGGTTTGCCAACAAAGAAAGGTGGAAACAATTAAGACCCTGGGTATTTTACAACCATTATCCATCCCAAGTCAACGTTGGGAGGAGGTTTCCACGGATTTCATCATAGGGTTACCAAAGTCTGAAGGAAAGAGTACCATCATGGTGATTGTTGATAGACTAACCAAGTACGCACACTTTTGTACACTCTCTCAACCCTTCAAAGCCAATACAGTTTCCACCTCATTCATGGAGACAGTTCAAAAGCTACATGGAAGCCCAAAGATTATTGTAAGTGACAGAGATCCCATCTTCATTGGACATTTTTGGACATAATTATTTTCTTGTTTGGGTACTCAATTGTCTCATAGCTCATCCTATCATCCTCAATATGATGGAAAAAATGAGATAGTAAACAAATGTCTGGAAGGCTACCTTCGTTGCTTTGTCTCTGATAAACAAACACAATGGTTCAAATGGTTACCCTTGGAAGAATGGTGGTATAACACTTCCTTTCATACTGCAAAAAAAATGACACCATTTATGGCACTCTATGGATACCACCCTCCTTCCATCACTTCCTCTCTAAAAGAAAAATCTAAGGTTCAAGCAGTGGAATATCACATTGAGCATCAACAACAAGTTCTCCAAATCTTCAAGGAAAACTTGACCATGGCACAAAATCACATGAAACAACAAGGAGATTAACA
>SNQJ01S0004735.1:78727-112587 GCA_010110895.2 Picea sitchensis | reverse complement strand
TGCCCATTGTCAATAGGTGTACGTCTTTCGGCGTAATTAATACTTTAAAAGAAACGCTAGCGGAACTAGAGTGTAGAGAACTATTTTAGTGCACAGAAGTAGTTAATGAATTGTAAAAGTAAGATTTAACTACTAAATCACCGCCTAAGGATCAAATAATAAAATATGGATTTTATAAGCGAGACTGGACGGACATAAAAGCTCCCTACTTAGTGCCATAAATTTTTTAGTTCTTGGAATCGGTCTCACCTTCACAACGTGGCATTATTCAGCGTTAACAATCCAAATTTAGATAAAATTCTTCGCTCAACCAAAGAGTTGAAGATTACTATGTTCTTTTATATGGATACCTTAGTGGCAGTGAGGCTTTCCTTTGTCTGCAACAAAGTCTTCTGTAACTTAATTATTCAAGGCAAACTCACTTGACCAATGGCTATCGTCACCCCTGTATATATGGGAAAATATAGAACAGTGTGGAACTCGGGCTTGACAATATGGTTGAGAGTACGCTAAAGCATATTACGACAGGGAGGAAACAAGGAATAAGAAAATTATGGTTGATTGTCGCTTAAACATCTTATTACAATGTTTTTGCATATGTAGAACATAGGCTTTTACACTAAAATCTCCCATTTTTTCTTGTTCCTGAGATACAAATTTGTTTTTGAGAGTGATGAAGTGCAATCCTAGCTGATCTTCCACAACACAGGTGTATGTGATATTTTCACACCCATCGAAATCAAATCGAAACGATGCATTTTTCTACTTCTTCCATTCACACTTGAGTTTCAGATTTCTATCATAAATTAAAGGAACGCTGGAAATATAGTCCCTCCTTCTACGAGTATGATCTGTTGGNGGGGGAGGGGGGGGTTGAATCAGTAATAGAGCAATAATTTTTTTTTTTCACCATATAATGTAAGTGTTATATTAATGTAGCATTATCATCCAATAATTGCAGAGTAAATAAACAATGAACAAATGAGTAATCATACACATACAAAGTACACCAATTTTTTTACGCGGAAACCCAAAGCGAGAGAAAACCACAAAATGATTTTTTCTATATGTCTTTAAGAATTACATTCATTTGAAGCACCAACTTCCTTTGTTTTCCAATTGCAACTGGAAGGAGGCTCCAACCCCCTAGTTTCTTAGGCTACAGCTCGAAGGAAGGTCCAACTCCTCAATTCTCTGGCTACAACCAGAAGGAGGCTACAACCCAAGGGAATATCCAACTCCCCAATTCTTAGGCTACAACCCAAGGGAAGATCCAACTCCCCAATTCTCTGGCTACAACCAGAAGGATACTACAACCTCCCTAACGTAGAAGTAGAATGATGGAACCACTATCACACTATCACTATGAGATATACTACTGTAAACTTGTACCAATCAACCTGTAACAACTTGTACCAATAACCTGCACCAACATGTACCATACATTAACTTGTACCTCAATCTGTACCATAAACAAATGCATCAACCATGAACCAAACCTGTACAAGTAACCTATCACAATAACATGTGCAAACAAACTGTAATCAACTTGTACCATAAACAAGTGTATCAACCATGCACCAACCTGTACCTCAACCTGTATCATCAAAGAGTGCATCAACCATGAACCAAATATGTACCAATCATGCATAAAATACACATAAACTATGACTCATCAAGATGTACCAACATCATCAACTATACACCTCATGTATGTGACATCTTAGTCTCAACCATGTACCCAACATATACCTCAACCATATACCAATATAACCATAAAAATATGATTTGTAACTCTATAATAGACCTGGTGTATTTGATCACATACCTGCAAACCTTCTTTAACTTTAACAACAAGAGACTAGAATTTTCATCAAACTTTACCTTAGTCTCACATGACTAATTTTGGATTAGTCAACAACCCTAACTTGAAATAATCATAACTATGTAACTATAATGAACAAAGATCTGAAAATAATACACAATGTTCTTAAGTGTCTTTTATGCAATTCCTCCAAGTTTCACTACTTGGATCCTCTCAGAAAATGAGTTATAGAAAAAATGACATACCTTGTTGAATTATGGCTTATTCTAGAGAGTGAACTTGTAAAGCGTGCCACACACAAAATATTTGTTGTATGGATCTGAAAATAGTACATAGAATACTAAATTTGTTCTTACTGAATTTGTATCTGTTATGAAGAAGTTATGACGTTTTTACTCGAAACATATGTGTTAGACTAGTTTTAGGACTAGACACAAATCCTATTTTCCAACTCCAAAAATACAACGACCCACGAGAATAAATTTTTATCACAACTACTTGCATATGTTTCCTCAATGGCCTCCCAATTTCATGGTCTGAATCATTCTAAAAAAAAAAATCTTGCAAAAATGGTGAGATGACATGTAAATAACATACCTTAGAAAGCATCATGAAAATACTTTATCCTCCCTTGAATTTCAACTTTCTTTACTTCACCTTCTCTCTAAACTTTGGCTTAGATATCCTTTGATTACCTCAGTCACTTCATGTAGATATTAAATATGATCAAGTGTGATTAAAATGAGAGAGCCTTGCCTCTTATTTATACTTTCAGGTAGCTTCCTCAAGGGGTTACCTTTTAATCATCTTAACCCACTTTCCTTATTTTAGGGTTAACCCACTTCTAACCACTTGTCCATTTAGTAATTTATCCATTAACTTTATTATTTAAATATTTTTTTTGTATCCACTTTGACTTATAGTACACTCATCACTTCTCTTTATTATTTACCTTCTAAAATATCTTAAACCACTTTCTTTATTTTATGGCTAACCCACTTCTAACCACTTGTCCACTTAGTAATTTATCCATTAACTTTATTATTTAAATAATTTCATTTGTATCCACTTTGACTTATAGTACACTCATCACTTCACTTTATTATTTAAATAATTTATCCTTTGGAAACACTTTGACTACTTTGACCTTTTGAGGCTTCTAGATGACTCATGAGGGTTCTCCAATTTCACATGGGCATAAATCTATAACCGTGAGGAGTTATGTGACATTCCACATACCACCAGAAATGGAATGACATGTACTATCCATATAGAATAATCTTTCCTAAAAATATATCAAAACTCATACCATTATCCATCAAACAAACTTGGGTCCATTACCCAAACCATTGTGCTACCAGAATTCACTACAAGACTTTCTTCAAGGGTTGACATCAATGACAACGAACCCAAATAATCAACAATATCCCCCTTTGGTATTGATGGAAACACTCTGATGCAGTAATGAATTCATATCACTCATGTTCCCCCTATGACTATCGCTCCCCTTGGAACCATGCCTCTGTGCTCTTTCTCCAAGTATTTACCTTTGCATATGATAAATCTCTCCCCATTTGTCATCAATGGAAAATGTATCTTTCCATATGGGGCTACTCCCCCTAACTGAAATGTCCTTGGGGATACTCCCCTTGACTGAAATCTTCATGAAACTGATCCCCAAACCTGAACTATCCTTTTTATGGTGCTTCCTCGTGTGAATCTAAGACATATAAGATAAGCATTCAAAGATATTCAAAGGATTCCCTTGGAAATGGTTTTGTAAAGATGTCTGCCACTTGTTCGTTTGTGCCCACGTATTCAACTCTGATGTTCTTGTCTGCAACCTATTGTCGTAGAAAGTGATACTTTATTGGAACATTTTTCGTCTTGGAGTGCATCATTGACTTATTTGAGATACTAATGGTGCTTGTATTATCACAATAGATTGGAATGGGCTCATCATACTCAACCTGTATATCTGTCAAAGTTTGTTTCATCCATAGAACCTGAGTACAACATCATCCTGCTGCAATATACTCTTCTTTTGTTGTAGATAAAGATACTAATGATTTTTTTTTTCTTAGCTAATATACTAAACACTCACCTAAGTAGAACGTTGCTCCACTGGTTCTTTGTCGTTCATCAATGCAACCTAACCAATATGCATCTATGTAGGAAATAAGTGATAGATCCTTTCCTTTTGGATACCATATTCCTAACTCTTTTGTTCATTTGAGATATCTGAAAATCCTCTTCACTGCTAATACATGCGATTCCTTTGGTGCTGCTTAAAATCATGCCACCTGTCCAACTGCCTGCATTACATATGGTCTGGATGCTTTCACATATAGTAATCTACCAAGCATTGACTTGTATTTCCTCTGGTTTGTAGACTTTTAATAATCGTATTTTCTCAACTTGTAACTGGTTTGCATAGGAGTGGTAACTAGTTTGCAATCTTCCATTCCAGACCTCTTTAGCATTTCTATGATATACTTAGTTTGAGAAATAAAAATTCCTTGGTTTCTTTGACATATCTGAAGACCCAGAAATAAGGATAGTTCTCTAAGTAATGACATTTCAAATTCATTCTGCATATCCTTTGCAAATGTTTGACTTAACCTGTCATCATTACTTCCAAAAATAATATTATCAATATAAACTTCAATTAATAAAATACCATCTTGAGTTACCTTGATGTAGAGGTTGTTGTCTGCACTTCTTTTTTTGAACCCTACCTATTGTAAATATTTATCCAGTCTAGAGTACCATGCTCTACGAACCAGTTGTTCAATGTAGACTTCTTCTTCAAGTTCCTCGTTCAGAAAATTTGATTTCACGTCCATATATGTCCATACTGTTCAAGAATCTGCTACACAACTGTCCATAATTTTGACTCATATGCCACTGCACTATCATGAAGTACTACTACAACTGATTAATCTATCATATTCTACTTCTACTGATTGAATGCACTAAATCTGTCTACTCAAATTCTGCAAGCTGCTCGAAGGATGGTTCTATGGCCTGTCTCAGCTACCGCATAGACTCCCCTTGTCTATTATTCATATTATCTGGGAGTCTCTAAGACGGATGTGTTAGAAAAACAGGACCGTGGAACAATAAAATAAAACAAATGCGGAAACAAAACATAGAAGATACACAATACAATAGAGACATAGATTTACGCGGTTCACCCAGTGTGGGCTACGTCCACTAGAGAAATTGTCAGGTCATTCCTTTATTATTATCCATCATATGAAGGGATACAACCTACAACAAACCTGTAGTAACTTCCTCTTCTTTCTCTCACAGTCTCCTATTTTAGAATACAATATTCACCATCCACCATATCCGCAATACATTTCCCTCATAAAAGAGGGTTTCCTTATAGGGAAACAACCCTAACATAATTTCTACCGTTAGATCTGCAACCTTATAATGAACGGTCCACATTTACAATGAAATTACAATATACATTTACAACATAATTTTTTCTTCAGGGGCTTCGCCCCTGAATTCCCAATGGGGTCCTGATTTCCCCTAGACCCCCCAGCCAGGGGGATAGCCCCCGTGGACCCCATAGAGGGGGTACCCCCCCTCTACACTCCCCCGCATGGAAGAGTGTACATACTTCTGGGGTGTAAATACTTCATGGGGTATAAACAAGAATGAAAGTAAAAGACCTCTGAATCAAGAAGATAATCACGCTCCACAACCAACAATCTCCCACTTGGAGACTGATCTCAACAACTCCACCGCTGATGTATATGCTGGACTCTGAACCTAGAAAATTTCTCATCTTCATCTTCATTCTTGAAGACCAACTGAAACAGAGTAGGAACTCAGTTTCTCCTTGGTTACTCCCTTTGTTAGCATGTCTGCAGGATTATGGCTAGTGTGTATCTTTTCCAACTTCAAGTGTCCATCTTCTAAGAAGGATCATATGAAATGGTACCTCAACTGTATATGCTTATTTTTCAAATGAAAGACTGAGTTCTTTGTAAGGTGAATGGCACTCTGACTATCACAGTACAACCTGTTTTTCTCCTTCTTCTTTCCCAATTCCTCCATAAACCTCTGTAACCAAATCATTTCTTTACTAGCCTCTGTAGCAACAACATACTCTGCCTCTGTTGTTGAAAGTGCAACAACCTTTTGCAGTTTCAAAATCCAACTTACTGTTGTTCCACCTATAGTAAAACATACCTTGTGGTGCTCCTCCTGCTGTCTTTATCACCTACCATATCTGAATCAACATATCCCTTTAGAAAAATGTCTGAACCTCCAAAACATAATGCATGAGTAGCAGTACCTCTCAAATACCCGAAAATCCACTTTACTACCTCCCAATGTTCTTTACCTGGATTTTTCATATACCTGCTCACAACTCCCACTGCATGTGCAATATATGGTCTTGTGCAAACCATTGCATACATCAAGCTGCCAACTGGTGATGAATAAGGGACCCTGGACATGTATTCTATCTCCTCCTATGTCTTGGGACACATTTCCTTAGTTAATTTGAAATGGTTGGCCAAAGATGTACTAAGCGGTTTTTCATTACGCATTCTAAACCTCTCCTTTTTTACTTCTCACGTGTACTCACCCTGAAACAATAATGTCAATTTGCGATTTTCGTCTCTTGTTATTCTCATACCAAAGGGATTTTTCTTTGCGTACCAAATCCTTCATGTAGAATGGATTTAGTTTCATTCTTCTTAGACTGTTATATCTTGCATATTAGATCTTTTAACCAAGCATGCCATCTACATGCAATAACAATGTGGCTTCAATTTTCCACAACCTTTTAAAATAAGCACGGTGATCATAATGACATCTACTATAACCGTTACGTCGCCAAACACATCCAAACTTCATATACCTTGGAGTTTGCTTTAGGCCATATAATCTCTTCTTCAACAGCCATGCAAATTCTCCTTCCCTTTTACCTCAGCACCCTATGGTTCTTTCATATAAATCTCTTCCTCAAATCCCCATGGAGAAAAATGTTTTACATCCTAACTATTCAAGATCCAAATCTTCCTCGCCATAAGACTTAAATAGTTCTAATTGAAGTCATTTTAACAACCGAGGAGAAAATATTTCATCAAAATCTATACCTTTCTTTTGTGCAAACCCCTTTACAACAAGTCCCTAGCCTTGTACCTCTTTTCTCCTCCATCTTCTTCCTTCAACGCTTGTAAACCCATTTATTCTACTGAAATGCTCTTTTCATGCTAACAATTGAACCAAGTCCCAAGTATGGTTCATTTACCAAAGGAATCCATTTTCCTCTTTCATGCCTTGCTCCGCTTCCTTTTGGTGTCTACGCATTTGCCTCTTCATAACGATACGGTTCACCAAATGTGGATTCAAGCAATAAATAATACAATGAAGGAGTATTGTTTGAGGTATGCGCAACTTTGGTAAGATTTTCTAACAAAGGAAAATTAGGGTGTTTGAGGGTACCCTGTGCTCTGATTGTTGTACATTTTGATTTACTACGGTTCCTTTGGAATTTCTTTTCGATTGATCTCATCAAGCAGCGTGTATTCTTGTTTTTTCTTCTTCCTGTTTATTTCCACCAAGTAGATCTTTTTGTACATGACTATTTCATTGAATATGACATCTCCTAGTAGTTTTGTTATTTTCTCCATAATCCCATAGCGGCTACAAAGATAGTACTTATCCAATGAAGGTACGCTTCTTGGATTTAGACTCAAGCTTTGTTCTATTTTTTTTATCAATATGGACAAATCTTCACAATAAAAGTTTTCAAAAAGAATAGTTTCTTTTTATGTCCATTCCTCTCACGGAATTATACCATCCAAACTGGCAGAGGTCCTCGTTTATTAAATTAGCGGAAGACTCCTCCTTGAGAACATAGGAACAGAACCGACATGCATTCTCATCCTCCTTGCATGCTCCTTGATTGTCCTGTTCATCCTTTACGACACACCGTTTCTTGTGGTGTTCTTTGGGCTATATTCTCTCACATGAATCCTTGGTATGAACAATAATCATCAAACTCATTTTCTGCAATATTACTTCTCCATTATGAGTGGGGAGACACTTCAAACTTTTTCTGTCTCATTCTCGTAAATCTTTTCATTTCTTAGAAGT
This sequence comes from Picea sitchensis, assembly GCA_010110895.2. Classification (NCBI taxonomy): domain Eukaryota; kingdom Viridiplantae; phylum Streptophyta; class Pinopsida; order Pinales; family Pinaceae; genus Picea; species Picea sitchensis. The sequence goes on along the minus strand of SNQJ01S0004735.1, from coordinate 104,636 downwards.
ATCAAAAGATGTATGCTTTTAATGAATCTGATAACCCAAGTTTTTCTAGTTGCATCATCGATATAAGTAACATAATAATGAGAACCAACAAGAGATGATGCATTTGAGATTACACATCGTATTCCTGGCTCAGCCTTTCGTTCTTTTTTTCTTTTTTCCAACTCTGAGAAATCTAAATCTCTTTTTGAACTTATAAACACAAATGCTCGCGAGAGTCCAAATCAATTTGTTTAAGATCGTAACACATTTCTTTTGTGGAAATTGTGCATACCCTTCTCCTTCCATGTGCAACCTGTAATTCTTACTGATCTTTGTATCCACTCTTCTATAAGCTAAATATATAAAAGAGTCAATATTACTAGTACATAAAGCCCACAATGTGCCCACCTTCTCTCCTTTTGCTATCCTGATGATGATTCTTTGATGACCTTCCACATCTTATCGTAAATATGGATATATAACCTTCCCTTGCCAAACTACCATTTGAAATTATATTTTCCTTAAATGGAACAATGTCTTACCTCTTTCGACAACCATTGGTTTCCCGATTCGTTGCTTTGTTTTTACCTTTCCCATTCCAACAATTTTCATGGTGCATCATCACCCAAATGAAGACACATTACCAAATCTGTGAACATAATCTAGAAAATGTTTCCTATAAGTTGTGGCATGACACCTTGAACATAATCTAGAAAATGTTTCCTATGGGGTGTGGCATGAAATGAAGCCCCTGAATCTACTACCCAAGACTCATAAATATTATCTACAAAAAGAATCAAAGCATCTTGTAACACATCACCTGTTACATTTTCTTCCTGATTTCTCTCTTGTTGTCCATCTCTTTGTTTCTTTGGATCTCTACAGTCTTTCTTCAGATGTCCTTTCTTCCCACAATTCCAACTCTCTATCTTTCCAAGTCTGGATTTGGATCTTCCCTTCCTAGAATTCCCACAGTTCCCGAAACCCTTTTCTCTATCATTTTTTCTTCCTCTGTTCTCCATGTCAATGCATTTCCTGATGTCTCACCTGTGATTTTCTGTCGCATTTCCTCACTAAGGATAACACCAACAACATCATCATCAAATTTTAAAGTATTTGAACCAGAGACAGAGTTACTTACAGCGATGACCAAGCCGTTCCAACTTTCTGGCAATGAACACAAGATTAGAAGAGCCCTGACCTCATCATCAAAGTCCACTTTTACAGAACTTAGTTGATTAGTAACCGTATTAAAATCATTTAAATGATCTGCAATAGAACCACTTTCCGACATTTTCATATTAAATAATCTCTTCATTAGAAATACCTTATTGGATGCCGAGGGTTTTACATACAATTTGGCTAGTGCATCCATCAAACCCTTCGTTGTCTTTTCTTTTGAAATATTGAAAGCCACTAATGGTGCTAGGCTCAGCCGTATCGTTCCTAGAGCTTTCCTGTCAAGAATCTCCCATTCTTCGTCCTTCGTAGCCGTTGGCTTCTTTGTTATTCTTCCCAATGGTAGGAATATATCCTTCTGATATAAATAGTCTTCCATCTGCATCTTCCATAACTAGTAGTTTTGGCCATTAAATTTCTCAACCCTAAAATTCCCATCTTCCGACATTGCTCCCACTTGAACTCGGAACCCTCTTTTCCTGCGAGTTACCTTTCTCTTTGATACCAGTTGTTAGAAAAACAGGACCGTGGAGCAATAAAAGAAAACAAATGCGGAAACAAAACACATAAGATACACAATACAATAGAGACAAATATTTACGTGTTTCACCTAGTGTGGGCTACGTCCACCAGAGAAATTTCTAGGTCCTTCCTTTATTATTATCTAGCATATGAAGGGATACAACCTACAACAAACCCATTGTAACTTCCTCTTCTTTCTCTCACAGTCTCCTATCTTAGAATACAATATTAGAATACAATATTTACCATCCACCATAGCCGTAATATATTTCCCTCATAAAAGAGGGTTTCCTTCTAGGGAAAAAACCCTAACATAATTTCTACCGTTAGATCTGCGACCTTATAATGAACAGTCCACATTTACAATGAAATTACAATATACATTTACAATGCAATTTTTGCTTCGGGGGCCCGCTTGCCCCTCAAAGGGGGTACCCCCCCTTTGCACTCCCCCACGTGGAAGAGTGTACATACTTCTGGGGTGTAAATACTTCATGGGGTATAAACACGGCTGAAAGTAAAAGACCTCTGAATCAAGAAGATAATCAGGCTCCACAACCAATAGGATGGATCATAAAATATCTTTCTCTAGTGTGTATTCATCATCATCTTCATTGGTAGATTCATCATCTCTCTGAGCTCTGACTTCTTTCTTTCTGTCTATGGATTCATCTTTCACTACAATTCCTGAAAATACAATCTCTTGAACCCATTCCTTATTTACTTGTCCTTCTCTTCTTTCAGTTATTTTCCAAACCTTTTTGTATCTGACATACTTCTCTGTAGAATTTTATTCATCTCGTTTTATTTCCAATCTTGTGATTTATGGGACTTGGTTTTTGTTCACGTGTTCTTTGTGTTTTTTTATCCATACTTTCTTATATCTGATATCAGTGTTCTCTTTCATGGAAGTATCGATCATGCTTCTACAATCACTAGCTATGTGTACATAGTTATTACATTTGTAACATTCAATGTTACGTGTGGCCATATAAACACTTCTTGCTTGAACATTTATTTTATAATCCCTGCAATATGCAACCTTATGTCCAAAATTAGTACAATAAAAACAATGACCATAAAATAAATTTGCATACCTGAGAGTGAATGATCTTCTTTGTGGTGTAGTCCTTCTAAATTTATTCCTTGACAAATCATGATCATGATTGAAGCTTCTTTGTGGCTTGAACATGGATGGTATTCTTAAATATGTATCTTCAATAATTTTCTTAGATTATGGTTGACCATGATTTCTTCCTTTGAGTACTTCTGCATAACTCTTTCTATTTTCTTCATTCTTCTTTTCTAGCAACCTAGAGTGCTTCTCTTCATTCTCTATAACTAATGTGGATGTTTCTATCTCTTCAATGTTCTTGTTGAGCTTGACGATTTTACTTCTCAATGTGACAACCTCTTCTTCTTTCTTCATTCATTATCTGAGACTTCATGACTTCTTATGTTCATATCAATTTTTCAAGCTGAATTTTTAATGTGATTATTTCTTCTTCAAGTCCTTTCTCTTCTTGACCAAACTCTACCTCAAGCTGGTTTAGATCGTTATTTCTTTACTTAAGATGATATGTCAATATATTATCTCTCATTTCTGCTTCTTCCTTCTGTGCTTCTATGTTGGCTTCCAAATACTACTTTTGATATTCAAGATTTTCTTCAATCTTTCTGGCTTCTTCTAGCTGAGTTCTTAAGTTCTCGATGATCTGTTGGGATTCTTAAAAAATGTAAACACTTTCATTTTGTTTCATCAATTCTTTCTTGAGTGACTTGTTTTCTTCTCTTAGTTCATCTAAATCACTAATCAATTATGCTTCATAATTGTCTTCCTTTTCAATTAGTTTTTCTATCTCACTTCCTTCATGGAATTCTATTTCAAGATGTCCGCGTTTTTTAGAATTAAAGAAAAACAACATGCCTCTGTTCATTATGTACTCTTCATCTTATGAATATGTTTTACATGGTGAATATATTTCTTCTTGATCTGTACCTACATATTCTTTGGAATTTTCTAAATCTACGATGGGTGAAGAATATATATCATGTAACGTATCCCAAAGTTCTTTGGATGATGAACATTTACCAACCTTTTCTCTTACCGGATTAGTTAATCCTTCCGAGATGAAATCCATTGCTATTTTGTTATTCTTCTTCAATTCCTTCTTGGTTGTAGTATTTTCCCTTTCTGAACTATCATATCCTGTAACGACTGATAGAAAAATATAATACCCCTGTGCCTGTAAAAACACTTTCGTCCTTCCACTCCACATCTCATACTTTAAACCATTCTGACCATTGAATAATGGTACTCCATTCTCAGAATAATCCATGATCTCCTTCTAGTGGTTAAATTGTTTCTTGAAGGAACTGACTTTGATACCAATTGTTGGATTACTGAGAGGGGGGTGAATCAGTAATAGAACAATACTTTCCCTTTTAACCATATAATTCAAGTGATATCAATGTAGAATTATCATCCAATAATTACAGAGTAAATAAACAATGAACAAACGAGAAGTCATACACATACACAATACACTAGTGTTTTTACGTGGAAACCCAAAGTGGGAGAAAACCACATAATTTTTTTTCTTATATGTATTTAAGAATTACATTCATTGGAAGCACCAACTTCCTTTTTTTTCCAGCTACAACTGGAAGGAGGATCCAAGCCCCTAGCTTCTCAGACTACACCCTGAAGGAAGCTCCAATTCCCCAATTCTCTGGCTACAACCTGAAGGAGGTTACAACCCCCTAGTTTCTTAGGATACAACCTGAGGGAAGATTCAACTCCCCAATTATCTAGATACAACCAGAAGGAGGCTACAATCCCCTATGTTCTTTGACTAAAACCAGAAGCTAGCTACAACCACCTTTCCTTTCCCCATCCAATCGCACTGACGTAGAAGTAGAATGATAGAACCATTGTCACACTATCACTGTGAGATATAATGTTGTAAACTTGTAATCAACCTGTAACAACCTATACCAATAACCTATGCCAACATGAATGATACATTAACCTGTACCTCAACTTGTACCATAAACAAATGCATCAACCATGCACCAAACCTATATAAATAACCTATCACAATAACCTGTCCAAACAACCTGTAATCAACATGTACCATAAACAAGTGCATCAACCATGCACTAACCTGTACCTCAACTTGTACCATCAACGAGTGTATCAACCATGAACCAAATATGTACCAATCATGCATCAAATACACATAAACTATGACTCATTAATATGTACCAACATCATCAACTATACACCTCATGTATGTGCCAACTCATCAACTACTTGTCTCAACCATGTACCCAACAAGTACCTCAACCATATACCAAATACATATACCAATATAATCATCAAAATATGATTTTTAACTCTGTAATAGACCTGGTGTATGTGATTACATACCTGCAAACCTTCCTTAACTTTAACAATAAGAGACTAACATTTTCATCAAACTTTACTTTAGTCTCACATGACTAAGTTTGGATTAGTCAACAACCCTAACTTGAAATAATCATAACTATGTACCTTCAATGAATAAATATATGAAAATAGTACACAATGTTCTTAAGTGTCATTTATGCAATTCCTCCCGATTTCACTACTTGTAACCTTTCAGAAAACGAGTTATAGTAAAAATGGCATACCTTGTTGAATTCTGGCTTATTCTAGAGAGCGAACTTGTAGAGTGTGCCCCACATGGAATAATTTTTGTATGGATATGAAAATAGTACATAGAATACTAAAGATGATACTATAACTAATACATTTGTTCTTACTGAATTTAGATCTTTTATGAAGAAGTTATGACGTTTTTACCCGAAACACTTGTTTTAGACTAGTTTCAGGACTAGCCACAAACCCTATTTTCCACGAAGTGTAACTCCAAAAATACAATGACCCAAAAGATGAAATTTTTATCACAACTACTTGGATATGTTTCCTCAACTTCCTCTCAATTTCATGGTCTGAATCATTCTAGAAAAAAAAATTATTGCGAAAATGGTGAGATGACATGTAAATAACATACCTTAGAAAGCATCATCAAAATATTTTTTCCTCCCTTGAATTTCGGCCTTCTTTACTTCACCTTCCCTTTTAAATTTGGCTTATATATAATTTGGTTACCTCAGTCACTTGTAGATATTCAATATTCTCAAGTGTGATTAAAATGAGAGAACCTTTCCTCTTATTTATACTTTCATGTAGCTTCCTCAAGGGGTTACCTTTTAACCATCTTAACCCAATTTCCTTATTTTAGGGTTAACCCAATTCTAACCACTTGTTCACTTAGTAATTTATCCATTAGATTTATTTTTTAAATAATTTCTTTTGTATCCACTTTGACTTATAGTACACTCATCACTTCACTTTATTATTTACCTTCTAAAATCTCTTAAACCACTTTCCTTATTTTAGGGCTAACTCACTTCTAACCACTTGTCCACTTACTAATTTCTCCACTAACTTTATTATTTAAGTAATTTATTTTGTATCCTCTTTGAATTATATTACACTCATCACTTCACTTTGTTATTTAAATAATTTCTTCTTTGCAAACACTTTGACTACTTTGACATTTTGGGGCTTCTAGATGACTCATGAGGGTTCTCCAACTTCACATGGCCATAACTCTCTAACCATGAGGAGTTATGTGATGTTCCACATGCCACCGGAAATAGAATGACATGTACTATCCATATAGAATAGTATTTCCTGCAAACATATCAAAAATCATACCATTATCCATCAAACAAACTTGGGTCCATTACCCAACCCATTGTGCTACCAGAATTCACTACTGGACTTTCTTCAAGGGTTGACATCAATAAAAACCAACCCAAATAATCAACATGATATGGGGTAGTAATAGTCAACCCCGATCCAATTGAATGTATATTTAAATGAGATCAAGGAGATCAAAGTTGATAGACTTCAAAGTTGTTTCTCAAGAATGAATGGCCATCCGATAGATTAAAAGCATAGGTATGTTTAAGAATGAGTAACTATGTTGAATACCTCTACTAAAACATACCTTTCAAAAGGATAAAGTGAATAATATTTGATAACAAAAAGCTTTCGATAAGTTTTTCCAGAAGATTTATGGCTTTACTTATCGGAATCCAAAACTAAATCGAGTAAGGAAACCAGTTATGAAAACAATTTACCTTGGAAAATGAATTATTGATTACGATTCATCCAACTGGTAACAATGTCGGGTCATGTCGAAAGAAGAAAATTGATTTCAACCAAGTAGTGGTGAAGAAAAAACCTTCAAATTACCCAATCCCTCATTATACATAATTTATCCAGCTATCTAAAAGTAAAGCATCGATTAGATACTTTAACACTTAGATTATACAATATCAATGGATTTGTCTCCTGTTTCAGTCATAATTTAGAGTTATTAGAGATATGTACATACTAGGATCTCCATGTTATTACATCAGTTTAGGTGTGTGAAGACTTCTCGAGTGATAACCACTTCTCTCAAGATTATGTATTGGTCATCAATATTCATTCTAACACATAATCTGAAAATGTAGAGATAACTATTATTTAGGAAAAATACACCAATTTGTATCTATAAATTTCAGTGAAAATCCAGAAAGTTATGTAATAGAATAGGAGAATATACCTTTTTACTCATCTTCCATGCACGAGTTACAGAGTTAACTGAAATTTAAAAATAGATTTTGATTAGTGAACATAAAGGATTTTTATCAACCCATTGGATATACAAAATTGATAAGTTTCACCCATAGTAAGTTATATATGTACAAAAAAAGTATGTTGCCACTATTCGAGGAACATCTTGTCCATATCAAGTAAGTATACATTTTCAATAATTCTAATTAACATTATATATCAATTCTTAAAATAGCATGACCATAATGATAATTGATTTGTGAAGTTGCTCTCTAATCCTGAAACTTGTGAAAAGACTTCTTCTTTCTCCTACTAATAACAATACTTCACCGATACCTCCCATCCAATGCTAGGGGTACTTTTCTTCCTCCTTATCCCCACGATCTGCAAAGGGGCCACACAAAGTAATACAAATCTCAACTAGCACAAGATTGCCCTCGCAAGGAGAGGCTTCCACCTCATGCACAATCTTGCATCCCAACTCACACAAGTAAACTCAATCAATAAAAAATTTAACAACATTTCATTCATCCAACAATAGAGTAATTTATCTCTTCCTCGCCATTCATTATATAGGAAAATTCACCTTGACACATGTCATCTCATGCATAATCAACTAATTTTTAATAATTAAATTAAATATTATTTACCCACAACACATGTCACTCTCTCCTCATGTTGCAGATGTTAAATCCATTTTTAATTTAAATAATTAATCATTTTCCCTCACACCCACAATTAGTTCTGAAATTTCCTCCTAGTCGTCTCTTAGTTCCCCTATTCCTCTTTTATTGTGTCCCCTAACTAATTTATACTTGGATTTTGATTATGACTCTTCTCTTAGTTAGGATTTTTAGTGGTTGATTAACTTAGGATACTAACTCTATGTTGACAACCCAAATTTCTCATGAAAATATTTTCTTTTAATTAAAAATTCATTTTTATTGTTTTCATGCACACATTGTGCACATGCCCATATTTTTATTCCTATTCTCCCTTACTAGTGTTTATTTAGTCCAAAATTCCCTTAACCCAATCCTAACATTTCTAGGATTTTATTAAGCATACAAATAAACTTATATTTTAATATGTTCTCTTTCAAATTCAACCTAAAATCATATAAATCATTTCTCTTTTCTATCAACTTTAATTAATTATTTTTATTTTCTTAGAGGTATAAGTATTCACTTTATTTTCTAAGGTCTTATAGATTTTAATTGACTCTCCATTTATTTATGTGACGTGCCCTTCAATACATACCTCCGTGTTCCAAGGGTGCCACTCACCATTTACTTAGTTTGGAAGCTGTCAGACGCTTGGAGTCAATACTCCACTTGTAGACCTTGTGTGAGACTAAGGGATTACTGAGGAATACATAATATGCCTTATTTCACACCCCTCAAAAATCCTCATGAGAGACTATCTTAGTCTTCCCTCACAACATTGTGAACCTCTCGAAACAAAGTAGTCGTTAACCTTTAGTTCAGGTCACGACGAGAGTGCTAGTAGACTGTGAAACAAACGCTAACACACCTCTCCCTCATCAATATAGGGTTTGTGTATAACCCCTTTATTCCATATGTGAGTCGGATTAGCAAGCCTCACCATTCATGCATCCAATGACAAAGATAACATCAATAACTCATATACATAAAATCCATAACTGAATCATCACATAACACATGCGTGATAAATCAAGTACTCAACCAAATAAAATCCACTCCCTGACTCAATCCAGAGTCCAAGGAATTATGTCTATGTCATCAACATCCTCATCATGCTATGTTTCCTACACACTCAGGAATTTCATCATAATACCTGTCAATGCTATACATCAATATAACTAACATATCAATTTCAATACTCAGTCATAATATAAACATATAAACCAAATTGATAATCATAACACACCATGTTTAACCAGATCACTTGCACACAAGTGTCCTCAAAGAAAAAGTCAATGTATAAATGTGATCAGTGGGACTAGATGTTACATACACCCCCCCTTGTTTTAAAATTCATCCCGAAGTTTATACAATCTAACAATGAAAGCAATAAATATAGTTGATACTAATATATATATCAAACTATCAAAATAAATAAGGAAACTATTGACGCATCTCATATGCGTCCTCCCAAGTAGTAGAATGTGGAATATAACTATCCCATTGGACCTTGATCTGATCAACTATTCAATGTTGTATTTGTCTAGTGTGATGGTCCAATATGCAGATTGGCTCCACTATGAGAGAACCCTCTTTCAATACCTACAATGAACTCATGTCAATAACATGTGATGGATATGAAATATAATGACATAAAACTGAAACATGAAACACATCGAGCATACACCTCCAAGAATCAGGTAAGGCCAGTCGGTAAGCCCCATGTCCTTTCTTTTCTACAACTTTGAAAGGTCCGAAAAAACTTGGAGAGAGTTTAACACCCTTACCAAACTTAATTTAACTCTTATGCGTCTTCACCTACAAAAATATTTTCTCGCCAACCTCATAACTATGGTCTATATGATGCGCATTTGCATAACACTTTTGTCGGTCTTATGCTTCTTTAATCATTTTCCTTATGGAATTCATATTCTCTTCCCTTTCTTGAATCACTTCTAGTCCCACCAGGACCCTATCCTCTAGTCGATCCCAACTGAAAGGTGTCCTACACGGTCGTCCGTATAGAAACTCAAAAGGTGGCATTTTTATCATACTCTGATACCTGTTGTTAATGTACGCAAACTATACCATTGGTAAAAAATATCCCCATTATTTCTATTGATCCATCACATGAATTTGAAACATAAACTCTAAAATTTGATTCATTATTTCCATTTTTTTATTTGTTTCGGGGTGATATGTTGTACTAAAATTCAATTGTGTTCCCAAATCCTATTGGAAACTAGTCCAAAATTGTCCTGTGAATACTGATCCTCTATCATATATTGTTAGGGACCTATCCTCCCTAACCCCTCACATAGCTACAATAATATAATTCCATGTAATAAAGGCCAATATTAATAAGGCATACAATAAGAAAGAATAATTCAAATGCAAGAAGACCTAATAGAAGCTCCTGCTTCTAGAAGGATCTTCCCCTAGATTGTTCTTTTGGATAGATATATTTAGTATAAATAGAAGTAGAGGGTATGAGAAATATTGTCTTGGATATTATTGTAATAGATCTCTACTCTATTGGAGGTTGCCCCCTCGAAAAGGCAAGTGAATATTGCTCTCAGTAATCAAAGTGCTCTTCTGGTTTTGTTCTGGTAATATTATGGTATTGTTCTGGTTATATCATTATTTCTCTCCCATTTCTAGATAGTTATTTATGTTTGCATACTATTTTATATCTGGACTACTACAAGTGGTATCAGAGCACCTTCCTTGGTAGAAAATTATGAGTTAATTTTTTTCAGGGTAGAGATGTATTCCAATGTCTTAAAGCTAAAAAGATCCATCATTATGCGCATAAACCCGCGACCGAGGATTCATACACGTAGGAAATACAAGTGGTACTTAAGTGCACATCTGTTGGCCACCCTTGTAACCCTTGGTGGTACCCCTTCGAGTGGTAGTGCATCAGACAACACCTGTATACAGATCAACCTAGATCTCCTAAATCCATCCATATGTAAATCGATCGGTCGTCTGACTGTTATAGTGCCACCGAGAACATAACTTGGGAAGATACTCTCTAGTACCTGGGTAGTCGGGTAGTATGACTAAGGGCACGGTCTAGCTTCCTTAGTTGGTGCCCTGAGATATTGGGCCAAGTACTAATGTTGGACCCCGCATGTATATCAGAGATCTATAGCATAGGGTAAACCCTTGTTTGTAGAACCCTTGAATACCCTAACCCTTGGGACAAAATAAAAAATAGAACAAACAAGATATATTGTCACGCAACTGTGTCTTCTGCATTCGGGTTGCAAAATTACTACACATTTCTTCCTGTTAAGCATTTGGGAATTTTGTCGCTACAGTATTCTTCAGGACAAAGCATAACTACACAGGAGTAAAAAAAATGAGTATAGTGATCCCGCCAGCACACTTATTTGGGACCTATCCCATTGGGTTCCTCTCTTCATCCAGATTCGAGTGATACCTATCATTTTTAACCCACATATCTCTGACACCCTTATTTGGATCCTATCCCTTTGGATCCCCCATTTTTCCCAGATCGCAATGATACCTATCATTTGACACCCTTTTTTCTCCATGGTCCCACCCACCTCTCTAGACCCCTTTTGTTTCCCCTATACCATTTGCCTACTCCTTTTTCCAAATGAATACCATATGAGCCCAAGGCTTCAATGTCTTGATTGTTGACAACCATGAAAACAAGGACACCATTAATCAACTCAATTACAACATTAGCTCCATCAATTCAACTATTGAGATCCTCAAGAATGAATGTTCCCACATCAAAGACCTCAAGGAACAATGTTCCTACCTCAAAGACCTCAAAGAAAACTTCCTAGGCCCTTCCCAGAACTCTTCTTCTTCTTCAAAACCATTTTATTAGGATGACCATGACTCTTTCCATTACCAAGGCCCTCATACTACCCACTTTTCCTGAGATCTCCGCCCTCCTAGAATTGAGGTGAACAAATTTGATGGATAAAATCCTATAGGCAGGGTCACCCAAATGGAACATTGTTTCTCTTTGCATGGAATTATTGATGATTTATCCTAGCTTCATTATGGTGTCCTACATCTAGATCCAGAGCGATGGCAATGGTGGAAATGGTGAGAAAAGGAACGCCAAGGGTATCTTGCTTGAACATAGTTTGTGGTCAAAATTTATGACTTCTTTGAGTATGACACCCACCATTTAGGTTGTTTGACCAAGTTAAAGCAGTCTGATATAGTGGAATACTTTATTGTCCCATTTGATCACTTCTCTTTCAGAATGAAGGGCATGTCAGATGCTTTCTTTAGGGAAATCTTTATCAGTGGCCTCAAAGATGAAATTTGTGCCCATATTCGCATGGCACACCCCCAGACTTGGTTGGAAGCTCCTCAATTAGCCAAAGAATCCCAATAGATTGTGTCCTCCCAAACCTGCAAACCCTCATTTCCTCCTCGCCCTAAACCCACCCATTTTTCCCCTTCTGCAACTACCCTCAAGATCCAGAAATTAACCAGGGTTGAAATGGTTGAATGTCAACTCAAGTGTCTTTGTTATAATTGTGATGGAAAATATTTTCCCAGGCACAAGTGTAAGGAACAAAACATTTGTATGGTTGTAACTGAGGATCTTTCTGAATAAGATGTTGTTGTTCCACTTGCGGAGGAACTACCACCGCCATCTGACCTCACCCCACTCTCTGACCCACCCAAACTTGAACCAATGATTTCACTTAATTACCTCATTGTATTCTTTTCTCCCCAGACTCTCAAATTAATTGGTTACATAAAAAATAGGAAATTCATCCTCCTTATGGATATTAGTAGCACCCATAACTTTATTCATTGCCGCATTTCCCAAGAATTCAATTTTCACATCCGTGCCATCAATAATTTTCAAATCATGAGTGTCAATTGTGGTTCCATGAAATGTGGGGGATGATGTGAAAATGTGTGAATCCAAATTGGTCAGTATCACCTGAATTCCCATATGTTTTCTATAGACATGGGTGGTTGTGAAATTGTTCTTAGTGTTGAATGGTTACGTACTCTCGACCCCATTCTCATGGATTTTAAGGAATTAGCCATGCAATTCCAATAGGAGGGACAACAATATAATTTCCAAGGAATCACAACAGGATCCCCTGAGATCATCATTTCCCATCGCATGGAAAAGCTCCTAAAAAAGGTTCATTAAGGAATTATCTCCCAAATCCACTCCATTCATGTTGTTGAGACACCTTTTTTGCATCACAACCTCTAATCTATCCTCTCCCACCACCAAGTTGTTTTTACCACCCCCAAAGAACTTCCACATTCCCGTGGCATCCATGATCATTCCATCCCTCTCATCTCAGGCAGTCTTCCTCCCAATCCATCCCTTTTCCCATAAGAATGAAATTGAAAAAATTATTCATGAATTACTTGAATCTAGTGTTATCCGTCCCAATAATAACACCTATTCTTCTCCTATGGTCATGGTACTCAAGAAAGAAGGTACTTGGCACATGTGTCTTGATTTACGAGCCCTCAACAAACTCACAATCAAAGAAAAATTCCCCATTCCTGTCATTGATGACCTCTTGGATGAATTGAGTGATGCTCAGTATTTCAGCAAATTGGATCTACATTCTGGATACTACCATATCCACATGAAAGATGAATACATTCCCAAGACGACATTTCACACTCATGAGGGTCATTATGAATTCTTGGTAATGCCCTTTGGATTGTGTACTGCTCCTTCCACTTTCCAAAGTCTTATGAATCATGTCTTATGTCCTTTTCTCTATAATGGTGTCTTAGTTTTCTTTGATGATATTCTCATCTATAGTAAAACTTGGTCATCCCATCTCTCCCATGTGAATCAAGTTCTCCATCTCCTCTCAAAGCACCAACTTTTCATCAAACAATCTAAATGTGGATTCGGTGCCTAAAAAATGGAATACCTGGGTCATATTGTTGGAAAGTATGGTTTCCGAGTGGATCCTAAGAAAATTGAAGCTATGCAAGATTGGCCTCATCCTAAAACTCTTAAGAGCTTGCATGGTTTTCTGGGTTTAATGAGATATTATAGGAAGTTTGTTCAGAATTATGGAAAGATTGCAACTTCTCTCACTTCCCTCATTAAAATTAATTCTTTCACTTAGACTTCAATTGTAGATCATGCCTTCCATGCCTTAAAATATGTTATGTGATTGACCCCTGTCTTAGCACTCTCAGACTTCAGAAAGACATTTGTATTGGAATGTGATGCTTCTGGGAAAGGAATTGGAGCCATCCTCATGCAATATGGCAGGCCCTTGGCCTTCAGTAGCAAACAAATTTTAGAACGAAATTTGGGCCAATCCATTTATGAAAAAGAAATGTTAACTATTCTTCATGTTGTGGATCTCTATCACCCTTACTTATTGGGTCAATGATTCCGAATCAAAACTGATCATCAGAATCTCAAGTATTTCCTGGAACAACGAATTTCATCCCTGATGCAACAAAAATGGGTGACCAAGCTATTTGGATATGATTATGAGATCATGTACAAGAAGGGTAAGGAAATATGAAGCAGATGGGTCCCTTTTCTCCCTCTCCTTCATTGTACTAGATTTGCTCCAAGTTGGTCATCAGGAATGGTTGCAAGACCCCAAAATTTCTAGCCTGCTCCACCAATTGCAACACACTTCTTCATTTTCTCCAGGGTACTCTTGGCCTAATGAAGAGCTTCACTACAAAGTCCATTTATATTTATGCAAGCACTCCCAATTTAAATCCATAGTGCTTTCTGAAATTCATGCCTCACCCACAACATGACATTCCATATTTACTGAAACCTATGAAAGGGTCAAATGTTTTTTTTTTCTAGGAGGGTATGAAACATGACGCCAACACCTATGTGGCTAAATGTGAGGTATGTCAACGCAACAAGGGATAAACTGTCAAATCTCTGGGCACACTCCAACCACTTATGATTCCCCCTTCTATTTGGCGAGATATTTCTATGGACTTCATTGTAGGTTTACCTAAATCGGGCAATAATTCATTCATCATGGTGGTCGTCGATCGTCTCTCCAAATATGCTTATTTTTTTTCTCTTCAACACCCATTCACAACTTCCATAGTGGCTCAACTCTTCATGGCATGCCTAATTCCATTGTCTCTGAAATAGACCCCACTTTCACCAGCAATTTTTGGCAAGAGTTGTTCAAGTTATAGGGCACCCAATTACATCTCAGCACTGCCTATCACCCCCAGATAGATGGCCAAACGGAAGTTGTCAACAAGTGTTTGGAAACATATTTGAGGTGTTTTTCATTGGAGCGGAAAAATTGGTGGGCTCAATGGTTACCCCTAGATGAATGGTGGTACAACACATCTTACCATAGAACTACTCACATGACTCCTTTTGAAGCAGTCTATGGACAAAATCCCCCATCATTTATCTCCTATATGCTAGGGGTCTCGAAGGTTCAAGAGGTTGACACAAAATATTATAGTTCGGGAGGCTATTATTTGTGCCCTAAAAGAAAATTTGGTCATGGATCATAATTGCACGAAGAAACAAGCATATCAAGGTCATTTTGAATGCCATTTTATTGAAGGGGACCAATTATTTCTTCGACTACAACCTTATAAGCAGACTTCCCTCAAATCTCACCACTTTCAAAAACTTGCACCCAAATGTTATGGTCCTTATCAAGTGCTGAAGCGTGTGGGATCGGTAGCCTATTAGTTATCTCTACCCAGTCAGTTGAAGCTCCATCTTGTTTTTCATGTTTCCTGCTTAAATAAGGTGATGGGAAATAAGTACCAAACTCAAACTAGTCTTCCTGAGTTGGATGAATTAGTTTTCATATGGTTGCATTCACAATACGTCTTGGCCCAATGAGAGGGTCGTCTTCGTCAGCACACCATCCATGAAGTGTTATTTCAATGAAAAGAGACACCTCCATAAGATGCCACTTGGGAGCCGACCACCATTCTACAACAATTCCCTCATTTGAAGCCTTGAGGACAAGGTTGTTCTTCAAGGGGAAGGGAATGTTAGGGACCTAACCTCCCTAAACCCTCACATAGGTATAATAATATAATTCCATGTAATAAAGGCCAATATTAAAAAGTCCTACCAATAAGGAAGAATATGTCAAATGTAAGAAGACCTAATAGAAGCTTCCACTTCTAGAAGGATCTTCCTCTAGATTGTTCTTTTGGATAGATAGATTTAGTATAAATAGAAGTAGAGGGTATGAGAAATCTTGTCTTGGATATTATTGTAATAGAACTCTGCCTTGATAGGGTTTTCCCCCTCGAAGAGCCAAGTGAACATTACTCTTAGTAATCTAAGTGCTCTTCTGGTGTTATTCTAGTATTATTCTGTTGTCGGGAGAAAAAGTCCGTCCGCCAATTGAGAGAGTGGAACCGGTCTGGGGTTGTCTAATAACCCAAGCCATTTGGAATGGACCACCCTGACGAGTTTAACGGCTTCGTTGGCCGCTCTAAGGTCTTTTAGAAAACCAAAGAGAAAACTAATCTATCTAAAACAAATAAAACTAACTAAAACTAACTAAAAACTAATAAAACGAATTAAACTAACTAAGACTAATAAAACAAATTAACTAAAAACAAACAAACTAATACACTAATCTAATTAAAACAAACTACTAAATTAAATTAAAACTAAATATAAACTACTCTAACTATTATATACAATCTACTAATTACTATTACACTAACTCTAATAATCAACTATCTAATTACTGATTGAATTACAACTTATTCACAAATGTACATTATCTACAACTTGCAGATTTGAATAAAACCTGTAAAACTCWTTTACTTTCTGTCCYAAGACARCCATGCATMTKTTTTTTKTATTTTTWTATCTTTTATGAAWAAGAAGTAAAACTTACTGAAATTAAACAATCTAATATATTTACTGAAATTAAACAATCTAATATAAATCTAACTAAACTTATATCTAAACTAAACTATTAATGAGAACAGTAAACAAAGAAGTGACTGACTGACCTGGAAACGCTCCAAATCTTCCCTGTGTTTGATGACTTTGAAGCTGGTCGGAGGAAGTAAACTCGCACCGGATTGATCCAAAAAGCTTCTCGTAAACGATAGGCTGTGCTGCTCTTTGAGTTGGTTTACAGGACAAACACGACATAAAAAATCATAAAAACTATATGATTATAAATCTTTGCAATAAGGGAAACCTGTTATGCAAAAACTTATATTTGATAATTCAATCAATGAAGAAGATAAACCTGTCATTCACAGACTGAACTAAACAATTGTTATGTCTTTTATACAATTGAAAGAAACCAGATATGGATTACAGTGGTCAAAAATATATCATTCACACATGATTAAGATATCTAAAGTAGTCATTAACCAGATACAAATTGACATACACAACATGAAACAAGATATTGATATAATGAGAAGCTAAAGCTGTGACAAAACACCAATTCTGCTTCAGTCTGTATTAGAATTCCATATCCTTGTTCTCCCACGAATGATGATGAATATTATTACAAAAATGATAGGTATTTATAAGTCTCTTCACAAGGTAAAACCTCCTTGTGGATAAATTCAAATTGTTTTACATAATCTGGGAGATATCCCAAAATAAACTAAACTAGGAAATCAAAAATGCAAGTGAAATCTTTGAAATATCCCCTAACTGCTCATCAAAGCTACTACCATTTCAAATTGATCTGCAACAGACCAAAAACATCCAGTTAGGAAGATATTTCATTAACAAAACATTAAAAAATTAACCCTACAGACTCAGCTACAGAATCATCTGATTCTGTAGCTGATTTAAAATAGTATACAGGATCAAATAGAAATCAAATCAAATCTTTTTAAAAGAATCCAATCCGATTTTCTTTCAATAAACATTAAAAACGAATCACTAATGATTCAAATGATTTTATTATTCAAATTAAACAAAATAAAAATGATTTAATCGAAAACAGGAGTAAGGATACTATGTTTCATTGTTGCCATAAAATCGGGTCAAACAACAACAAGACTGTTTCAATTCAAATGAAATTAAAAGCGAGTTATATCGTGTGAGATACGATGTAATCCAACACCATCATAATCGAACACAATCAAAATCGATTTGTTACGGCTATAACAATGTGCATACGATTCATGTTGTTTTAATCAAATATCGATATGGAAAGACTGTTACGATTATAGTCAAATAAAACATTCATAATAGCATCAACCAAACTTTGTCATAGACTTCGATCGTTGAGCGTTACACAGTCAACAGACATGACCAAAAATAGTAATCACAACCATCATCAAATCGACATAGATGATAATCGTAAACTGGGCAACAATCAAATCGAATCGTGACTGAGTCAAATATAGAAACAAATTGTAATCCTGGGCATAATCACTTTCGTTCCCAAATCAAATTTAAATAATACATTTGTTGCAATATGAATCGAACTGATAACACGGTCAAACAAAACAATACGAATCGATTGGTTGGGTATAATAGTTATGATTCGTATCTATTCGCAATTTGGTTACATATTAACAGAAACATATTGAATGGTATTCGAATTGGTCAAAAATGACATGGAACATAAAATCATAACAGTTAACCATTATAGCCAACCATATCATATAGAATATAACCAATTCGAATCGAAACATTGACTGTGTTCAAAATCGAAATACCAGAAACAACTTATGTTTAGAAAAGATATTAACAACTTCAATAAGCAACAGAGTATTCAATTCAAGCCAAATTAAATCAAATCCATACCACGATCAATCGAATCAATGCTAAATCCAATCAAAGCTAAACTGGGAAAACGACATTCGATTTATCAAAACAAAATTATATACAATAATGCATGCTTATGTGACGAAGCAAATCTACGTTGTAAACAGAGCTATGAGTTTGTCATAGAAATAGGTGATAGTCATACCAGTGAGGTTGCTCGAGCTATGCTAACTTTGAATTGACGACCATTGTAGCCGACTCCACATTCTTAAACAAAATAGAACCTGTTGTTCACTGTTTCTTATCAGTGGCTTGCAATTTAGCCCTTTGACTGGTGAGCCTTGCAACTTGTTCCTCCAGAGAATGAATTCTGGACTACAACATTGGCACATCAAGGTAATACCTTTCTATCCATGAGCCACACTGATCACATGGTGGAGCAGCTAGTTGAGATAGAGCAGGGGACGGTTTTGACGAGTCACCGGGGGTTTCACAAGGCATTTTAATGCCTGGATAATTAGGGTCATTTTGCAAGAAAGGTGGTAGGTTTTTTACAAAGTCGTATGAGGGTTTGTCACACAGACCTTCCGAATAGGGATATTCACTTGCCAGGTAACATTCAACCTCCGAGTCAGAATATTCACTCACCATGATAGGGTCAGGGTTGACAGGAATTTTTGGTTTGTTTCTTTCCATGCGAGAGATTAGTCGGGCATTCTTTTTGCCTTTGGAATTCGTAGTAGGTTTGGATTTAGCCCTTTTAGCGACGGGTTTAACAGTTTCGACATCCTTGGTCACAGAAAGGGGTAGGTCGATAGGTGAGTCGGGTAGGGGTTTAGGTAACAAAGCACTGTAGGGTACCGGGGGTGCAGACTTTCCCTCACTCACCACAGGTTTGTCAACCTGTGGTGGGTTTGAATCTTCAAAATTATTACGAAT
The DNA here is from genome assembly GCA_010110895.2 of Picea sitchensis. NCBI lineage: Eukaryota > Viridiplantae > Streptophyta > Pinopsida > Pinales > Pinaceae > Picea > Picea sitchensis. The sequence continues at coordinate 84,949 of SNQJ01S0004735.1, read as the reverse complement.
AAGAAAATCATTCCAACAGTCTTGGTGTAACCCCAAATGACAAACAAAAAGCATTTTAATTAACCCAAAGTGAAAAAGGCTGCTATCGGCCTGGTTCCGTTTATATCTTTTAGACATTTTGAACAGGCTCCTATGCAAGTAATATGGCATATTAAGTTCATAGCCCATGAAAACCATAAGTAATCGAAGGTGATACAAGAAAACAAAACCATACCGACCCTCGCAGGTGATAAACTGCTTGGTTATCATCAGCAAGTCGTGCCTTCGTTGCTTGAGCATACTCGTGGGCAAACCTTTGTCACAGGAGCTCACCCTTCGCGATTGGAAGAGCAGTGTCCACGGGACATCTTCCACTTTGCAATTTTTTGACCATCTTTGCCCAGTGACAGGTAGACCGGTAGCTAAGCTGAGAAATTGGTCGTTAATTTCCAATTGCACATCCCCGACCTTGGCTCGGCAGCCATCAAAGGTTAATGCGAATTTTCGAGCCACGCAAGGGTTAAAACCATCAAACTTTCGTATGAACGGGAGCCACCCAAATTCCTCAAGGTCACTGTAAGAATTGTCGAACCTCAACAAAGCCTGGAAACCATTGGGTTCAGCCCTTACGACTGGAGCCATGGTGCGAGCACATGGTAGGGTTTGGATACAACACACAGGAGAAAAATCGTTTGGGCTAACAACTGAGAACGATGAAAGGGGAGGAAAATTAATGTGCACGTGCGAGGGTGGTGGGATAGTTCACCGCCATGCAAAACAGTAATGACCAAGTACAAGGTTGTTCAATCAATCATGACATCGTTCAAACCATAATATTCGGTCGACCCAAAAATCAAACGATAATCGATATACCAATGCGCCATTCAAAACATGAATATTCAAATGTGAAATCAAACCCATATGTTTAACCAACGTGCCATTGCATAATCAAACATTTTAGTCAAAGGTTTAAACATTGTGACACTCGTTTGCATAAAATCGACAAGTCAAGAACTATAACCATTATAACCATGAGGATCACCTCATATAAAACAAAGTAAACCATGACCCCTATGCCATTCATGAATTCACATGCTCAATGCCTTGCCAATTAAATAAAATCAAGTTGCGCAATTAAAGTAAGAATGGGCAATAGGGACAGTTCAAAAAATCTCTTAGCCTCTTAATGATAATCCAAAGGTAAGTGGCATTCAAAATATCAATAAAATATCATGACAGTTCGAGTGACGATAGAGGATTTTTCACGCTTACAGTCGTGAAAACTAAATGGAGACCAATTTGCAAATGTCGCAAAGAATGAAAATTATCGTTTATTTGCAAAATGCAACGATAATTTGAAGTTCAAAAGACAAAGGTGTGGGAAGCTTATAGGGAAATTGAAAAATTGAATTGGCTACCAACAATGGAGACGCACTGGGAGAAGCAGTTATCTCTGTCTAAAGAAATAAAATTCAGATTAGAACAGCAAAGAAAATTTCGACTAAAAAAAAACAATCAAAAAATCGTACAAACATCATCATTTACCATCTTTTCCAGCTATGTTTTAAAAGATGAAAACTAATAACAGTTTTAAGATCAGCAAGTCATGATATTAATGATAAAATCTTCAATACTGTTGGCATGGCCACTGCTGCCAGCAGGCGTCCATAGCCTCGACAGGGTTGCCATTTAACCCACTCAGACACCTGTATCCTGTCAAGAAGTTCTAGATCAGAATAAAGGACACTAAAGAGGTTTCTTATATTTTTTTGCAGATTTTCATGTACCCGACATTGCTTCGCTGCCAGAAGGCCTGTTCAGTACCCCGACGAAGTTGTCTTGGTGCCATGCATGCATTTACCCGCTGCCAGCGGACCTGTTCAACATCCCGGCGGGTTTACAAACACTTCCCACAACTCTTATTAATATTTTTATTTTGTCTTCTTTTGTAAATATATAGCTGAGCGGGGTGACGCTGATAATCTTGATTTCTTAACACATTTTTTCAAACCTCATCAAAAATTTTAACACTGTCCTTTATTCAGCTCTAGAGATGTTTTATTTCTAAAACACTTCCTATGACGGGGAGACATCTTTTTGAGTCATTCCTTTACGGAAAAGGGACAACGTAAAAAGATAATAGATGATCACGACAAAACTTTGCTCAGAGATTCAAGCTTCCCTTCAAGATTCTGCAATCGAAAGGAACTAGGACCCAACTTTTCAGCAATAAAAAATGGCCCAAGCCATAAATTTTGAAACTTGGTGTGCTCACCCTTTCCTTCGTGTGGTTTGTCCCACTTTAAGACGAGATCGCCTACTTCAAAATTCCTATCAGAAGCAGAATTAGAATCGAACCAGTTTTTAATCAGTTGTTGATGTTGGTCTAACTTACGCTTACCTTGGGTTCTTACTTCTTCTAACTTCATCAAAGCGTTAATACGGATTTCTAAAGGGGGACAATATTCTTCTTGGACTTTTTTCGACAATTGAAGCGAAGGAAGAAGAATGTGAGGTGGCAGTATGGCTTCCCTGCCATAAACGAGAAAAAAGGGGGAGTTACCTATAGCAGCTTTGGGTGTTACCCTATCAGCCCACAGTGCATTCAGTAATGCATTGTGCTAGTTCTTGTGATTTTCAGCCACGGTTCTCTTGATAATTTTGATCAAGTTCTTGTTAGTAGATTCTGCTAAGCTGTTTCCCTGGGGATAGTAACTAGCAGAATACTTCAGCTTTATTCCTTTCTCCAAAGCGAACTCACTCATCTCAAGAGAAGAAAAGTATGAAGCTTTATCAAAGACTATACAATCAGGGATGCCGAAACGAGTGATGATATTCGAGTTTAGAAAAGCAATCACCTGACTTGTGTTAACAGTTCTTAGCGCGGCGGCTTCGGACCATCGAGTAAAATAATCAGTGGCTGTCACAATATACTTGTGTTGTTGTGAGGAAGGAGGGTTAATAGGACCTATGATATCAAGGCCCCATTGCTGGAAAGGAGAATCGACTGAAACGGGTTGCAAGAGAAAGGATGGTTTTTGTAATTGCCCTGATGCTTTCTGACAAATGACGCATTTACGACACAAAGAATGAGCGTCCCTAAAAAGAGTGGGCCAGTAGTAACCGGCTCTTAAAACCTTATGAGCAGTGGTATCGCCACCGAAGTGACCACCAACTTCTCCTGCATGCAACTCAAGAAAGAATTTTTCTGCTTCGTCCTTTTCAAGACAACGCATCAGTACGCCGTCAAAATTCTGACGAAACAGTATACCGTTAACTAGATGAAAGGAGGCGGACTTTAGTCTTAACGCTCTTCTTTTGGCGGGATCAAGGTGACGGGGTGCTGATCCGTTTTCAAGACAAAATCTAATATCAGCGTACCAAGGACTTACGAGGTTTTGTGAGTAACAAATCAAACTTTGATCGCGTTGTTCTAGGTATGACGTATCATTATCTTCTCGCTGTCCTATTTCTGAATCAACAACCAACTTACACAATCCTTGGCCTCTCACGATCTGCGTTGGGGTGATCTCTAAGTCATACTCCTGCAAGGAGGTGACCCAGTTGGCTCTTTTCTCTCCTAACTCCTTTTTCACTAACAATTTCCTTACTACAGGGTAGGGTACAATGATCTTCATCCTTGACTTCAAAAGATAGGACCGAAAATGCTTAACTGCTTTGAAAATAGCGTAGGCTTGCCGATCGACCACTGGGTAGTTAAGTTCAGCACCTTTGAAAGAAGATCTCATAAAGGCGATGGGTACTTCGTTGTTCTTGAAATTCTTCTGAGTTAGGACCGCGGCATAGGAACGATCAGAGGAAAAAGTATAGAGTGTAAAGTCTTGAGAGAAATCAGGGCTCATGAGAGACGGAGCATCTATTATGGCCTTCTTTATATCATTAAAAGCTTGGTTTTCTGTGTGTCCCCAGTGATATTGGGTGTCTTTCTTAATCAGATTCTGGAGAGGCCTGACCATTTCGGAGAAGCTGGGGACAAATCTTCTCATGAAATTAATCTGGCCTAGGAAAGACTACATGGATTTCTTGGATGTAGGTGGGGGAAGTTTGGCGATGACTTGAGTCCTCTCAGGGTCTATAATCATCCCATCACTGGACACAATAAATCCTAGTAATTTACCCTGTTCTACTGCAAAGATGGACTTCTTGGGGTTCAAGGAGATGCCGTATTTACGACATCGTAGCAGAACGGCTCGTAAGTGAGCTATATGATCATCTCTTTTTTTAGAGAAAACGGTCACATCATCTAAGTAAACTAATACGGAGTGATTGATCAAGCATCTAAAAGCAATGTCCATTTCTCTCTGAAAGGTAGCACCAGCATTAATCAATCCAAAGGGCATTTTGTGATAAGCATAAATGCCCCACGGGGTACGGAAGGTAGTTTTTAGTTGGTCTGGCGGAGACATCAAGACTTGGTTATATCCAGAGAAACCATCCAGTAAAGATAGCCTCTCGGAACCAGATACTTGTTGAAGAATCTGTTCCATGGGTGGGACAGGATAATTATCTTTGTCAGACGCCTTGTTGAGGTTTCGGAAATCGACACAAAGTTGAATTTCCCCATTTTTCTTCCGAACTGGGACGAGGTTGGATACCCATTGAGTGTGTCTAACAGGAAAAATTATTTTAGCACTTAGGAGTTTATTCAATTCTTTTTGTACGGTCGGTTCTAATTTAGGAAGCATTTTCATCAGTTTCTGTTGGAAGGGTAAGGTTTGGGGCTTCATCGAGATGACATGTTGTATAATATTAGGATCAAATGTTTTAAGATCATTATAATTCCATGCAAAGACATCCTTGAATTCTTTAAATAATTTAACAAAAGCAGTTTTTTCTTGCTTAGAACATCCCAAGCCTAAGTTGATACACTGAGGATTTTCATTAGTCCCTAAATTGACTTTCTCATAAGACAATGAGGAACTATTGGTTTTGCAATTGACCGTCTTTTTAAATTTATCTTCAAAATCATAAAACTTTTCTAGTCTAACAACAGATTTGGGTATGAGATTTACCATGTCCGATAGAGCTTCAGGCGATTTCGGATTAGGTATTACCATAAAGTCGTGCAAATTGTCGTCGTGCATTTGTTCATCTATCACTGCGCCTTGAAAGGTTTCTTCCATGTGTATAAAGTTAATGATCTGCCGATCATCGTCAAATACTCTCCAGTTTGTGATATTGTCAGGGACAGATGGCCGAAACAACAGCTCCACGGAGAATGCGTTTGGGGATAAGCCTTCTGCACGAAGAAGTTTAGAGGCAACATTAGCTAGTAGGTCTGCTTCAGCATTATTTAATCTAGGAATGGAATTTATATTAAAAGCATAAAATTTGTTCATTAAACTCCATACCTCAAACTGGTAACTTTTGAGATGTGGGGAAAGACAGTGTATAGAATCTCTTACCTGCCTAACCACTATTTCAAAGTCGCCAAATACAATCAGATTTTGAATGTTCATGTCCAAGGCTTTTCTGAGACCTTGCAGTAAAGCCTCATATTCTGCAGTATTGTTAGTACATTCAAATTCTAGCCTAGAAGCCAATAATGTCTTGTTATTTGCCGGATCAATTATGATGTAGCCTGCACTAGCTCCTTATTTAGACTTGGAACCGTCGAAATATAAAGACCAAACTTGATTTCCATCGGGCTCATGGGACTGTTGCATAGAAGCTGTTGGTTGCACATATGCTATGATCTTAGACTGTTGTTGTGGATTGTTGATAGGTGAAACTTCAGCCATGAAATTTCTGAAGTAGGTGTCTAGCCCTTTGACTTCAGGTGAATCAACAGGAGGTGTGTATGGTTCATTAGGGTCATTCAAATTCGTGACCGTGAATTTAAGGTAACGCTCACGATCCACTCTGATCTTGTTAGGCTTACCGTTCTCTGAAAGCCATAAATGAGACCAGTCCATTGCGAAGTAACCATGGAGCTGCTCCGACCAGTCCCTGCTCAAAAACAGACCATACACTTTCGGAATATCCACCACAATTATATCAATAACCTGATCAACCTTTGGGTTAGACGATAATCTAATCAATACATTTTTTAGTTCGCCTATGAATTTTACATCTATTTGATCAAGTTGTATGATTTTCAAAGAAGATGGTTCCACTTCAGCGTTAATCTTTTGGCAGACCGACCAAGGCATCACATTTGATGATGCTCCTGAATCAACCATACAATTATGCACATTTCTGTTGAAGATTTCGAAAGTTAAA
>SNQJ01S0004735.1:8505-78693 GCA_010110895.2 Picea sitchensis | reverse complement strand
ATCATGACAGTTCGAGTGACGATAGAGGAGTTTTCTCGCTTACAGTCGTGAAAACTAAATGGAGACCAATTTGTAAACGTCGCAAAGAATGAAAATTATCGTTTATTTGCAAAATGCGACGATAATTTGAAGTTCAGAAGACAAAGGTGTGGGCAGCTTATAGGGAAATTGAAAAATTGAATTGGCTGCCAACATATTCTGGTATTATTGTGGTATGGTTCTGGTTATATCATTGTTTCTCTTCCATTTCTAGCTAAGTATTTTTGTTCTACATACTATTTTATATATGGAATACTACATATATTATCTTCCTTGGTGCACCATGCAATTTTACAATTTCGCTAAAAATATTCTAGCTATGTCCAGTGCTTAATATGTCATATGAACTAGAATAAAATGCCCACTCTTCGTCAAAGTGTCGATGACTACAATAATAGAATCATGTCTCCTTTCCGTTAATGGAAATCCAACAATAAAATCCATCAATATAACTTCCCATTTCGATTCAGGTATCACATGTGGTTGTAATAATACCGCAGGATCCCTATGTTCAACCTTCACTTGCCGACATTCAAGACATCTTGCCACATAGTTAACTATATCAATTTTCATACCTTTCCAAAAGAATAACGGTTTAAGGTTTGCCTTCATCTTCATGACTCCAGGGTGAGCCATATACACTACTTGATTAGCTTCGTTCAAAATCAATCTTCTCAATTCGTCATTTCGTGGTACATATATTATGTCATTATACCTCAATAACCCATCACTATTCAAAGAATATCCCTCATATCAAGGTATCATCATGGTGTTTTGTTTGATATTATCTTTTACTTCCTTGTACCATTTTCCATCTGTCTATAATGTTAATATATTTTCACGAAGATTCGTCTTCATAGGTATTACTAAGAAGATGTGGGGTCTTCGACTCAACACATCTTATATTCTATTAACTGTTCCTTTAATTTACGTGATCTCAAAATCATATTCACTTGAAATTTTTTACCAATGTCGTTGTTCCGCGTTCAAGTCACTCTAAGTAAAGTGTGTTGTAAACCATAATGATCAGTTTTCAACTCGAATTTCCGTCCAATAAGGTAGTGTCTCCAAACTCGTAAGGCATAAAAAATCGCAAGTAATTATGAATCATGAGTAGCATAATTCTCTTCATGCCTTCTTAGCTTCCTTGAAATATATGTGATAACTCTATTGTCTTCCATTAATACTCTTCCCAATCTTTCCTTGGATGCATCCATGCATACCAAGAATTCCTTGTCCATATCAGAAACTTTCAGTATTGGTGTCATCATTAATAATTAATTTAGCTTCTGAAATGCTTCAACGAATTTATCAGATCATACAAATTTCTTATTCTTCTTCTGCAATTTCGTGATTGGATTTGCTATTGTTTTAAAACCTTCAACAAAATGTCGATAGTAACTTGCTAGTCCCATAAAACTATGTATTTCTTGTACATTTTTCGGTGTTGTCCATTCCATAATATCCTCAACTTTTTCTAGATCCACAACCATACTATAAATGTGTTGAACCTTCACATAATATATCTAACTAGAAAATGACATACACAATTCACAGAGAAAATATGAGAAAAGAGAAGCAGGAGAGAGATAATGGAAGAATTATGATTAACCAAATGAATGAATAATAATTTACACATGATCTACTATGTATAACTCAACTAATGCGCATTGGAGGAGAAGCCAATGCACCATAGTGGTGGTATAGAGTGATTGGGACACACACCAACAGTTACAGGAGTAAACTGCCACCTAGTCTAGTCTCTCAGGTAGTTACAAGAGTGAACTACCACCTAGTCTGAGTTAACTAGTCTCTTAGTCTTCAGTTAACTGACTGAAACAGAGTGAAGTGAGGAGGAGACCAGGGAATCATGAGTAATGTGCTAGTCTGGTGATGATCCCAAGGACAATTCACATTAGTTGGTGATGATCCCAATGCTACATGGTGATAATCACAATATGGCATCTAGACTCTATGCAACTGATCAAAATGAAGTGTGAACTGAAGAGAATATTCTCCTAGAGGAATATTCTCCCTAAACTATAGGAGATTGAATAATGACTAATAAAAATATGGAAAACCTTAGGAAAAAAATCCTAGGCATGTGTGAAGTATCTCCAAAACCCCCCTGAACATCACTATGGTGAAAATAAAGAATGAGTCTCGACAACGAGGCCATGTTAGGTACCCAAATACAAAAGATACATTGAAATAAATAAGGAAAGAGGGAAAACCTCATGGAAAAAACCTCCCCTCAAAGTACAATGTATATAAAAAGAAGAACTACAAGTTGCTAGGAAATTGTGTCCTTCACTCCAAGACGACTACGCAGAGAGTGGAACTTCTACTCAATGAAGGTCTTGGTGAAGATGTTTGTAGTATGTTATGTTGAAGGAAATAACTGCAGGTCGATGATCCCCTCATGTACTAAGTCCCAGATGTAGTTCATTTGGATATCGATGTTCTTCGTCCGTTGCCTCTGAACTGGATCTCTACAGAACTTCAGAGTGCTCTGGTTGTCACACCATATGATGATTGATCGATGAAACTGAATGACCAACTCAATGAGAAAATGATGTAGCCACATAGCCAGAATGGTTATGTTAACTACCCCTTTGTACTCTACCTCGATTTAAGATAGAGAAATAGAATCCTACTTCTTTCTCGACCAACAGATAGGCCCATAACCAAGACTAAGTGAGTAACCAGATGTGGACTTGCGATCAATGCTATCATCATCCCAGTCAAAATCAATGAACCCGATGAGTTCCAATGTAGAGTCTACTACATAGTGAATATCAAAGTTGATGGTGCCCTGTACGTATCGAAGTATACACTTTTCATCCTTCTATTGTAGCTCATGTGGCTTCTGCATGAACCTGGAGACTGCTCCAACTGTATAGGAGAGGTCTGGTCTGAAGTGTGTGAGATACAACAAGATCCACACTAGCTATTTGTATAGTTTTCTATCAACCAGTGGAGTTTCCCTACCATCCTCAAGTTTGAATTCTGATAGGAAAGGAGTGGGGGTAGACTTCCAATCTATCATGTGAAATATCTCAAGGAGATCTCGTGCATACTTTTCCTAAGAAAGTTTGATGCTTGATGCATCCTGACTGATCTTGAGTCCAAGGAAGAAATGTAGTGGACCCATGTCTTTCATCAAGAACCTATCATGAAAAATCCTCTTTATTGTAGCAATCACTGAAGTTGAGAAACCAATGATCAACAAATCATCAACATACAGAACTAGGAGTATAAGTGAATCAATTGTCTTGAGCATGTAAACATTTGGGTCTGAAGTAAAATGTACAAAGTTCCATGACATCAGGTAGGAGTCCATATTCTCATACCATGCCCTCGGAGCCTAATTGAGGCCATAAAGAGACTTCTTTAGTCGACAGATCAAACATGAATCTTGCATAAATCCTTGGGGTTGCTCCATATAAATCGCCTCAGAGAGGGATCGTCATGAATAAATGCATTCTTCACATCCATTTTATGGACTTCCCATCCCTTTTCTTCTACAATGGAAAGTTCCAAATGTATGGAATCCATATTCTCTACTGGAGAAAAGGTCTCATCATAGTCAATGCCATGCACCTACTGAAAGCCTTTGGAAACTAACCTACATTTGTATATGCTAACATGTCCATCTATTGTGCTCTTGGTCTTGTAGACCCATATGCACCTGACAAGTTTCCTTCCTAAAGGAAGGGGAACCATATCCCAAGTTTGATTCTCAAGGAGGGAGTTGTACTCCTCCTGCATGGAGGATTCCCAAAAGGGATTTCCAATAGCCTTTCCATAGGACTGTGGATCTAAATACTGAAATAAGAAAATATGCTTGTGTGGGATCGATTCAATGGTAGTGAGTGTAAGAGGAGACTCCTCGAAACCAGATCGAGTCCTCCTAGTATCAGTTGGATCCCCAACAAGATCGCCTGCATTCTGAGGAGTACTCTTGGCCGACTTGGGCCTTGGCTCTAGATCTGCATCTGCATATGCATGCATTGAATCTACATCTGAATGTACTAACTCTATATCTATATCATCTTAATCCTCTGAATCAGAACTCTCATTTGAAGAATATTTGGCATGTGCATGCTCATCATCTTTGACAAGTGGAAGAAGAAAAGTGTATGCATGCAACTGTTGAGGTACATGCGAGACCCTTTCCTAGAATTGGACACTTCACTCAATGATGAGACAGTCTGAGGAAAGATAAATGAGTTTGTATCCCTTCACACCATCGGGGTATCCAACAAATATACACTTTGTTCTCTGTGGATCAAGTTCATTCCTCTTCTCAGAGGTAATCCTGGCCAATGCATGTGAACAAAAAATATGGAAGTGGGTCACTTCCGATTTGAGGTTGTTCCAAGCCTCGTAGGGGGTTTTATACTTGACATATCTATGGGGAGATTTGTTCTGGATGTAAAGTGCTTCATCCCATAATCTCTGTGGGAGTGACTTTGCATTTATCATGCAAAATGCCATCTCTTTTATAGATTTATTTTTCCACTCACCAACTCCGTTTTGCTGCAGAGTATAAGGAACCATGTGCTGCAACTGAATCGCGACCTCATGAAAAATATTTTGTATCTCATGGTTGACATAATATCCCCCGTTATCTGTTCACATGACTTTGATTTTCTTTCCTGACTATGTCTCAACAAGGGATTTGAAATCTTGGAGGTGTTGAAAGACCTCTGATTTTTCCTGAGAAAGAAAATCCATGTGAAGCGTGAGAAATCAACAACAAAAACGAGCACGTACCTTGATTTATTGATTGATGGATGAGGAAAATGTCCCATAAGGTCACTATGGATCATATCTAAAGGAAATGAATCATTTTGAGTCTTTCCTTTGTCAAATTTCTCTTGAGTGTGTTTTCCAAGAACACATCCATCACAAATTCTTTTGGAGAAGTGGATGTCAGGGAGACCATAAACCATTCCTGACTATCTAAGTTGTTGCATATATCTGAAATTTAAATGCTCGATCCTTTCGTGCCATATCCTACTACTTTCGTCAGCATGGGTAAGCAGTAATGCAGAATTTGGTTCAATAAATTCAGAAAATGTGTATAGTCTACATTGATGATTTACCTCATTGGTAGAAACCCTAGAATTGGTTTTCATGTCATAGATGTCCATTGAATTGGGTGTGAATATGACTCTCTTTTCGATGCCACAATTTTTCATCTGATACACAAAGAGAAGATTGACGGAAAATTTGGGAATGTGAAACACATTCTCAAAGCTTCCATTTATGAGTTCAATTCTTCCTTTGTCAGTGACCTCGAATGGAGAGTTTCCCCCCATCAGAATAGGAGGACCTGTGCATGCATATAATGAATAATAAACTTAATTTGTGGAATCCATGTGCTATGATGCTCCTGAATCTACGATCCAAGAATTGAGAGAGGAGTTGATGGCAATTAAGGCATGGCTAGAATTTCCTTTCTTGGGATTTTGATCTTCTGGCTTCTTCTTCTTGGCACCCTCGGGCATGCGATCTACACGGTTTTTTTGCTGAATTATTTGGGTCATTAGATCTATCTATTTCTACATACATGCAAATTCCGGATGGAATCCTTTATGGCAGTAATTCCATTTCTCCCCTTTTCTTCCCTTTCCACCTTTAGATCCGGAGGCATCGTTGAAGGGCTTTGAGTACCCTTCCTTCTTCAGATTTGCATGTTCTTTCCTCTTGTCTTTGTATTTAGATTTATGATATTGATGTTCACTTCCATCTTTCACAGTAAGTGAATGCACCTTTGTGCCTTTGATTTTTCCCATATTGATGAGCTTTATCTGCTCTTGTGTCAGAGACTCGATAAAGTCCTCAAGAGAGGGAATCTTCCAGGTAGATCCAGATGCAAATCTAACTGAATGAAATGTGGATACAAACAATGAGTATTATGAACCAAGTTTGGAGAGAATGGTAAGAACCATTTGTTTCTCCTCCTTATATTTATCAACCCCGCAAGCTTTGAGTTGCAACAACAAATCCTTATATTTGGTAAAGCAATATTGGAGATTGTCGAAGGTTTTTGGATCCAATGTGACAAATTCCACCTCGAGAAAGTGTCCCCTCATATTTTCATGTTTTCCAAAAAGGCCTTCCATGGTGGTCTAGTATTCATTGGGGGTTTTAGAGGAGGATATGTGAAAGAGGAGTTAAGGAGAAATGAGACTGCAAATTGTTCCAAACGCTTCATCCATTCGATTTAGATACTTCGATTTTTCTATGGATGATGTTGGTTTTGTCTCTGTGTTCATGGTTAAAATGTGAAATCCTCTACATAGAATATGTGTGATCATCTTCTCCTTCCATGCAAATAAATTGTACAGTGTAAGAATGAATTCTTTTGAAAATTCCATTTTTCCGTGGTCTTCAATCTTTTGTACCTGCAAAAATAATTTGCTGTGTCTTTTCCCTAAAATTCTGTCGGCTCTGATACCATGTAAATGTGTTTAAATTTCACATAATATATCTAGTTAACAAATGGCATACACAATTTGAAGAGAAAATATGAGAATAGAGAAGCAAGAGAGAAAGAATGGAAGAATTATAATTAACCGAATGAATGAATAATAATTTACACATGATATACTCTGTATAACTCAACTAATGGGAATTGAAGGAGAAGAAAATATGCCATAGTGGTATTCTAGAGTGATATGGACACACAACCATAGTTATGGGAGTAAACTTCCACTTAGTCTAGTCTGTCAGGAAGTTACGAGAGTGAACTACCGCCTAGTCTGAGTTAACCAGTCTCTCAATCTTTAGTTAACTGACTGAAACATAGTGAAGTGATGAGGAGATCAGAGAATCATGAGTAATGTATTATTCTAGAAATGATCCCAAGGACAATGCGCATTATATGGTGATGACCCTCATGTTGCATGGTGATAATCCCAATGTGACATTTAGACTCCACTCAACTGATCAAACTAAAGTGTGAACTGAATAGTATATTCTCCTAGAGGAATATTCTCCCTAAACTATAGGAGACTGAATAATGACTAATAAACATAGGGAAAACCTTAGGAAAAATAAATCATAGGTGTGTGTGAAGTATCTCCAACATATACTTTCTCTAGAGATAATGTGTTCCAAATAATGAATCTTCGACTGATAGAAAGAACACTTCGATAAATTTCCGTACAACTTGTTTCTCTTAAATACTGTAGAACTAATCTCAGGTGCTCATCGTGATCCTCTCTCATCCAAGAGTAGATAAAAATATCATCAATAAATACATGTACAGACTTATCCAAGTATTCACGAAATTCCCCATTCATTAAACTCATAAATACACCAGGGTAATTTGTCAATCCAAACGGTAATACAATAAATTCATAATGTCTGGATATCATCTTAAAAGTTATTCTAGGAATGTATTCCTCTTTGATTTGTAACTGGTGATACTCCAATCTCAAATTAATATTTGAAAATATCGTCTCTCCCTTCATTTGACTGAATAAATCATAAAGTATTGGTAACTGGTACTGATTCTTAATTGTGGATTTGTTTAGTTGATGATAGTCAATGCAAAGACTCCACAATCTGTCATTTCTTACAAAAATTATTGGTGCACCCCATGGTGATATGCTTGGACGTATAAGTCCCAAATCCAACAACTCCTTCAATTGCATCTTTAACTCTTCTAATTCAGGTGTCAACATCCGATAAGGTTTTCTAGCAATCAGTTTTGTTCCAAGTTTTAAATCTATGGTAAATACCATTTCTCTTTCTGGTGGTAAACCCAGTAGTTCCTCAAGAAATACATCAACAAACTTCGATACTACTGGAAAGTCTTCCAATATTTTTGCGTCATATTTTTCATTAAGCGCTGAAATAACATACAACTTACATCCTTTGCGCATGATTTTTTGTAATTGTAGGGAAGAAATAAATCTCAATGACACTCATTGGTTTCTTCCCATAATTACTCTACTCTATCCCAAATCATCAATCAAACTTAATCTTTTTGTCTTATAGTTAAGTATCATTTTGTGCAATTCTAACCAATCCATTCCAATCAAAATGTCATAAGATCCCAATATTGTGACATACAGGTTTACACTTGTGACGAAATCACCCAAGTTAATGTTACAATCCTTAACTTTTCCTCCAACCTTGTGCTTGGTACCATATGCCATTTCTACATATATAAACTCATCTTGTTTGAATTCCTCCACCTTAATTATTTTAAGTGCAACACTTGATATAACACTCTCAATAGCTCTTGTATCTATCAAAACACTAAACTGTTTATCAACTATCATACCTGAAGTCTCAAGAACTATGGACTGATGCTCGACCTGGAGGTTTCTCACTGTTGCATGAATCCTATGGGCCTTTCCCAAATTTCCCACTTTCATCTGTCTTACTAGGCTGACGGATCTTTCCTTCTCAATAATAAAATCTCTCTTGTAGTGTGGCTCTCCACAAGTCCAACATCCATTGTTAGGGCTGGTGCTCCTAGTTCCATAGGAAGAATCTATCGGTCTAACGTTTTGAGGCACCGATCTATTCTATGGAAACGATCTAGACTTCTATTGTTGTTGAGGATGACGCTACTATGGTGGTTCTCTATAAAGAGTCCTCTGGCTAGTAGTTTGTCTATGTTGTGTAGAAAATACAAGTCCTCTTGGTGTATCAGGATGCCCAAAAGTCTATCTAACATGTGTTTGTTGTTACGACACTCTCTACGGAATTTGTCTGATCTGTATGAAAGGATTCCTACCCTGACCCCCACTATTCAACACTTCTTCAATGATAAACACTTTCTATACTACATCGTGGAAAGTACGAGGAATAAAAATCTTCACCTTAGAACGAAGGTTGAAGTGGAGACCAAATATAAATGTTTAACTTTTATTTTCTTAGTGTTTAGATGCGGAGAATATCTGAGCAACTCCATAAACCTAGTCTCATACTTCGGTATTGTACGACTAACCTATAGTATATTGTTGAATTCATTGAGCTGGCACTCAATAAATTCCTCATAAAGGTACCTCTCTCGGAATCGTTCCTCAAACAATTCCCATGACACGTCTTCCACGACCATGTTCAATTGTGGTAGGAGTGTCTTCCACCAAATAAGCACACTTCCTTTTAGTTGAAATAACTCCATGAGGAACTTCCTGTTGGAGGTATAATCACACAATTCAAAGAACATTTCCATATTATCCAACCAGTCTTCGACGACTAAATTTTCCGTGGAACCCAAGAACTCAAGAAATTTTACCTTCTCGAGTTCCCTATGAACACTACCACTCACTATAGGAGGGCGTTGTGAACCCTCATTCAAAATAGAATCCAATCCCTCATCATGATCAAGGTGATTTATTAGTGCCTCAGACATCCTCTAAAAACACCTCATCATTCCCTGTGGAGCAAATCCCTCGGGTGTTGATGTACTTGGAGGAGGAATTCCTCTTCTTCCCACAACTTGACGTCTACTCATTCTCTGTCCTCTAACCATGATGCCTTCCATGAAACAAATTCAAATTATATTTGTACTCATCTTCAATTAAACACAATCATTGGAAGTCGTAATGGGTCCGGTGTCGTAGAGTGGAACCCGCTTTGATACCATATTTAAAGACTCTCAATGATATCCTCAAACAAAGGTTTAACAATTTCAAGTAAACATTCATATATTAATCACAGGCAAAATTTCTAATGACAAAATGGTGTAAACGTATTGGCGACTAACTACACTACTTAATTGTTGCGTAAGTTGCGCAATTAACAACTACTATTTTTGTATAATAAAGAATAAACTTTTACAAGAAGTTTTAACTTTAAATTTTTAATAAGGTGTCTTACAAAGTACACAACCAAGTATATATATATATCGAAATTTTAATAGGTATATATATATATATATATATATATATATATATATATATATATATATATATATATATATATATAATATATAATGATAATATAATACCCTTCAATATGTAGAGTAATTAATTAAGTGTTATATATATTAATATAATTCTTGTAATCCATATCTACATATATAAAAATAGCAATCAGCCTAATAATTCAATATTAATATAATTCTTGTAATCCATATCTACATATATATAAATAGTAATCCAACCTAATAATTCAACATATATAGTCTACAACATGTAGAACAATTAGTTAACAAGTGTTGCATGGTAGCATAGTCCCTGCCAGTTTGGGATTGGAGAAAATGTGACCTAGTACAGACATGTGGCTAGAAAGTTGAAATACATGTGGTTTGCATGCAGAACATAGTATTCCCGAATTAGTTCTTCCTGAAAATTATTAAAAATTATCAAAATTTGAAAGGTTGTTGGACACAAAAAATTTAGCATTACCGAATTAGTTATCTTTAAAACAAGTGTTCCTGGACACAAAATAAATTGAAATTTATGAAATTATAGGTTCTTGGAGAGAATAAACTATACATACCAAAAATGTGATTTTATAAAGTAGATATTTAGTTTTATACATATGAAATATGTACTTTTATAATGGATCGCGGGTTGTTGGGATGACAGACTCAAAATTGGGCCTCTGATGTTCTTTGCGATACAGAAATTGAGAAGCGGAGTTGCGGACTATAGAAATTTATTAGAAATTAATAAATTATACATACGAAATATGTACCTTTACTAAATTAGATATTTAGTTTTATACATACGAAATTTGTACTTTTATAAAGTATGGGGACAAGATTTTATAGAGCATGCATGGAGCCCTCATTAGATACTTAGCCTGTTTTTGGATCGCGGGTTCTCGGTCTGGCGGGCTCAAAATTGGGCCTCTGATGTTCCATGCCCTACAAATAGCACTGACAGTTCCATGATATACAAAATGAGACGCAGAGTTGTGGACTATACAAATTTACCAGAAATTAATAATGTCTGTTACATATCTGTGGAGATTACATGAACATTTAAAAGCATATAATAGAATAGTAATAATGTGTGTTACATTTAGTTTGATTTAAAACTAAGGATTAATTCTTGGACAAAAAAAATATAGCATTGTCGAGTTATTTTTCTTTGCACACATTTTATAGAGCATGAACGAAGCCCTCATTCCATACTTAGGAAGTTTTTGGATCGCGGGTTCTCTGGTTGGCGGGCTAAAAAATGGGCCTCTGTTGTTCCGTGCCCTAGAAATAGCACCGAGAGTTCCATGACATACAGATTGAGAAGTAGAATTGCAAACTATAGAAACTTATTATCAAATAAATAATGTATGTTACATATCTTTGGAATTCACATCAACATTTAAAAGCATACAATAGAATAGTAATAACATTTGTTACATAGAAGGGTTCTAGATAGAAGAGAAATCGAAATCTATCAAAGTATAGGTTCTTGGACACCGAAAGAGTTAGCATACAATAGAATAGTAACAACGTCATTCAAGACAAAAAAAATTGCATACAATAGGACATAAGAAAAACAAGAAAGGTTCCTGGAAACCCAAAATTTAGTATACAATAAAGGCATTGTTGAATCAATTTTCTTTGGAATTTATCAAAAACGAATAATGTTTGTTACATGTTTATGAAAATTTAAATGCGTTTGTCATATAGATTGGGATTGGGGCTCCCGCGGACCATAAAAATAAATAAGTACAAGAATTAGGAACGTCAAAAGAAGAAGTGCACAACATTAGAGAGGAAGACCTGAAAAGAAGAAATTGGAAGTTATGAGTCTTTGGTTACATTTTTCTATTTAAAGAGGTCATAAGTGGATTGATAAAGAAAACAAGATGACAACATAAACTTAAAGTGGATTGCTAAAGAAAACAAGATGTCAATATAGACTTACTATGAAGCCGATGCATTGTTTTTGCTGTCGTCGATGGTCAATTGAGTCTTGTTGATCGGTTGTTGCCCTTCCTGGACGAGGTTGTGCATTCTCTGTTGGAACCATTCTTCGATGTGGCTTTTCATGGGGGTTGTGTTGATTTCATCCCAGATTTCTATGTCGTAAAGTTCATTTTCTAATTTCCTTAGATACATTGAAACACTATGCATACTCTGTTCAATTTCTTCATTGTGTGTCGCATAGTCCAGTACCCGATGCTCGTGCTCATCTAGATGATGTTCAACTATGCCGTAAAAATTTTTGAAAGACAACCCCTTTAAAATATCAACTTGTTCCTGGAAGGATTCTTTGGTGATTGACAAGGATTTGAGAATTAATTTTGGCTCTTGAACCTCGTTGGTAGTTCCGGCTAAGTCCATCTGCAACAAACTTCTAAATAAATCTTCCTTTTCTGATATGACTTGTTTACATTATTTGACAATGAGCTCAAGGTTGTCAACTTTCTTTTGCCATCATGCTTTTACTTTTTTTGTCTGGTTTGGGGAGGGGAGTTTCTCTTGTCTTCTTTTCAGTTCCGATGTGTTGACAACATAGTTGGTAAAAGGGGCCAGTAGTTGATCACATAAATGCTATTCATTTCTTAAATTTGCCTCCAAATGTTGTAGGAAATCATTGGCCTTCTTTCCGAAGGAAACTAAATTTTGCGATGTTTACCAGGATTCAGTAAGTATCTACATTATTTTGTTGATGTTATTCTCTACAAGGGCTCTAGAGCATGCAAGGAGGGTAGATGATTCTTTCATCTTGGCTGCAGTGGTAGAAGACACGATTTTTTCCAAAGGACAGGAAAATTCTTGGGTTTCAATGAAAGCTTGCTCATATTCGTTGAGGAGGTCTTTTAGATTGGCATTTTCCGTCTCAATTCCTCCAATGGAATCATGAAGAATTTCATCGGTTACTTGGTGAAATGAGGAGATTTGGGACGACCACTTTTCCCTAAAGTTAATATCTGTGCAAGATTTTCCTTTCATGTTTGTTACATCTTTCTTTTCAATGACCATACTTTTAGATTGGTTGTCAAAAATAGTGCTCTGGATTACAAAGGATTCAACTACGTCAAAAAAGTTGGTCTCATATATTTCCACCGTGGACGACCCAATTCTCTGCATGTGCTCAGTTTCAATTTCAAGTTGCAGTTTTCCACTTTGAATTTTGGGTTCCTTCGCCTGCCCTGCATTGTTTTTTCTCTTCTTCGCCCGTGGAATTTTGTGAGAACTATCAATATTTATGAGAGGATGGTTCTTATCTCCTCCTTCGTTCGAATATTTCTGGGTTTCTTTCTTACTGGGGTGGACCATCGAAGCGATGTTCTGTGATGTCATACTCTTGGGAGTGCTGGCGAGGGACTGGGTACTCTTCTCATCGGATACTTTTCCATGTTGTCTGTACAATTTAGTTTCTCTTTGCAATATCTCTGTGTCACAATCGGTAGAAGCAAGATTGTTTTCGACACTGTCCCTATCTTGCGTCAGGTGTCTATGGATAAAAGAAGTGTTAAAGCCAACAACCAGTAAATGTTCTTGAAAAATTCCATTAGGGTCGAACCCTTTTAGGATTTCAGCGTACGTTAGGTTCAATTTCTTGAAATGGGCGGAAAAATCATCAATCTTGTTGATGTTTCTTCACACAAAGTCTCTAAATTTCCAGGGAAGAGGAATGAACTATTTTTTTTTCTTTTCATGGAAAAAATGAAACCAGTGGTTGTATTTCCTTACTATTTCTGCAACAAACATCTTGTCTGTAATGTGGCATGGAAGGAAGGAAATATTTTCCTTAGAGACAAAGACCACGAGGACGCTTTGATTTTCCTTTTTCTCAAGTGTGCCCTTCCTATTCAAAAACTTGGTTGTGTGTCCAGACATACACAGAGCATCCTTGCCTAACAATAAATATTTGAAAACTGAGACAAAGCCATTAAAAACTTCATAAAAACAATGGGAGGCCTTGTGCCTCCACAGGACCTCATACCATAATGTTACTAGGTCAAATCCACAGTTTATTTTATTGGAAAGAGAAAGTTTTAGAAACGGGTAGCAATGCACAATTGCGAAAATTAAGTAGGATGACATATAAAATTTATTCAATTCTTTGAATCGTGACAACTGGGAATAGAGATCAATGGAAATTAGCTTCCCCCAATCAAAAATGTATTGTTCCTTGAATGTGAAATACAAAATATAAATAATTATATGGGAAATGCTTGTCGTGGATGCCTGTCCCGTTATTCTTGTAAACAACCAAGCAATTTCCCGGAATGGATTTCTAAAGGATCTTAGATGTAACCTTGTGATATCTTCAAGAACTGTTGTCGGGTCTTCAAGGAAGTCGGCTAAGATGTCATCCCGTTCTCATGTTTTTCTAGAAACTTCTTGCAGTCTTTTCCTCTGAACATCAATGTTGGCTTCGACAATTTTAACATCTCGCAAAAGACCTGAGGTGACAAAGAAATAGGAGAATGGTCACGTAATGGAATAATTATTTGGCCTGGAATATATTTTTAGGCGCACCAAGAGACCACCTCCTTATAGTCAAAAACCTCAGGGACATAGCTTGCATGAGCGATTCTAGAGTTCCAAATCACTTCGTTCTGGGTGGAATGGGATGAATAGTAAAAGTATGCCCTGGACCACTGGAAGTTCTAGTCCTCGTGTGCGAACATATTTACTGTATCTCCATAAAAATGTTGTTGACCTGTTGCCATAAGTCTACAAGAATGTTTGTTTTCTCCAGACAATGAATGAAATGAATAGTTGGAAGGGATAATATAACCCTGCATAAACTTTGGTCCAAAGCATGTGAATGGGAGATGTCCTTGAGACTTTCGTTGATTAATGACAATTTGGACGGCTGTTGCATAATGCATTGTTATCATTAAAAACTAGTAATTGCATACATAGAAAATGCGAACATGGCAGATATTTCAATCACCGACTAAGAATTGTATATTTTTTGAGCCTCCCAACACGATGACGTGTGTTCGAGATGAAAAATCGAAAGGCACAAAATAACTCTCCGCACATCTTTATTTAATGTGTAATAAAAGGAGATTTCCTCGAGCGTTTCGCCCATTAATGACAATGTTGACGGTTCCTGCATGGTCAATTGTTAGCATGAAAGGTTTCTAATTTCATAGTAAGAAAGTACGGAGGTCACAGGCATGGGAAAAAAACAGCTACAAAAGAGGGTTGCAAGGTACAACCATTGAAGGTGAGGACACAAGGGTCAAATTGTATGTATTGGAACTTTTTGATTGCAATGCGCATAACAATGAAGAGGGTTTGGTAAGATAGTCGGAAGGACAGGAAGTTAGTGGGGATAGAAGGCAGCGAGAGATACTTTGAAACATTTGTGAGTTGTGGTAGAGTGAAGAGCAGATGATGTCGGAATCCGGTAGTCAATTTGTATATTGCGTAGGGTGTGATGCCACCTATTTTGTACCTCTGTGTCTAGTTGTCTCTATCAAGATCTAATTTAGTATTGAAAATAATTTTTTAGATATTGTTAGACACTTTATAGGGATTAGGATCTGTAAACAATGGAAATCTCCAGCCTGCCAGCCCTGCATTCCGTGTGTCAATTTGTATATTACGGAACTAGGAGTGTTGTTTGGAGGACACAAAACAATAAAAGTGCAATGTTGAGTCAACCACTCTGCAGGTCCACTTGTCAATTTGTATATCGCATAATTGTGGGTGCTATTTGTAGGGAACGCAACAATGGAGGCCCAATTTTGAGAACACCCACCTAAGAACCCACGATCCAAAATGTCGCTAGGTATGGAATGCGGAATCCGTACATGCTCTAGAAGATATCATGTCCATGCTTTATAGTCCCATAATACACGGGAAGAAAAAAGGGAAAAAGGACAAAGTAGTTAGCAGTTGAATTGTATATCACGAAAATTTTGAGTGGAAAATGTATATAACGGAACAAAAAGGAGCAGGGTTCAATTGCGCCAACTCAGCAACCGCGGGCATAAAATTCACTAAGTATGAAAAGGAACAGTGGACGGTCCAATTTTCCATGTGAGGATATAGATGGAGATGAAATTGGCGCCAACCCGACAATCATGGACATAAAATTGGCCAAGTATGGAAAGAAACATTGGTCGGTCAGATTCGTCGTGTGATTATATAGATGGAGATAAAGATATGTCAACCCGCCAACGCTGGGGTTTCACATTTCATGAACCCGACAACAGGAGGATCCAAAATAGGCTGAGAAGGTGTTTTTAGAATCTGCGAGGCCCCGAAGTTCTAATTGTATCACTGCAAACATTTGAATGCATAATCTGTAACACGAAAGAGCGGGTGATGTCAGAATCTGGTAGTCAATTTGTATTTGGTAGTCTAGTTATATACTTAGTCATGTCTCTATGATCACGGGTTCCAATGTTGGTGTGTTGACATAGCTTCATCTCCATCTATATCCTCGCATGCTGAATTGGACCACCCACTATTCCTTTTCCTACTTAGTGAATTTTATGGTTGCGGTTGCCGATTTATTGCAATTCAACTCTTCTACTTCTTGTTTCGTCATCTACATGTACCACTCAAAATTTTCGTGATCTACAATTCCACTGTGAACTTCTCTGTCCTTTTTCCCTTATTTTGTTCTCGTGTATTATGGGACTATAAAATATGGACATGATATTTTATCGAGCATGTACGGATTCCACATTCCATACCTAGCAAAATTTTGGATCGCGGGTTCTCGGGTGGGTGGGCTCAAAATTGGGCCTCCATTGTTCTGTGCCCTACAAATAACACCTAGAATTCTATGATATACAAATTGACAAGCAGACCTGCAGACTAGCAGACTCAACATTTCACTTCTGTTGTTCTGTGTCCTTCAAACAACTCTCCCAGTTTCATGATATAGAAATTGGCACACGGAATGCAAGGCTGGCAGGGTGGATATTACCATTGTTTACAGATGCTAATCCTTATGAAGTATCTAACAGTATCTAAAAAATTATTTTGAATACTAAATTATCTCTTAGTAGTGACAACTGGACACCGAGGTACGAAACAGTTGGGATTGCACAATTTTTGAGTGGAATATGTATATAACGAAACAAAAAGGAACAGAGTTCAATTGTGCCAACTCAACAACCACAGGCATAAAATTCACCAAGTATGAAAAGGAGCAGCAGGTGGTCCAATTTTCCATGCGAGGATATACATGGAGATGAAATTGGTGCCAACCCGACAATCGAGGACATAAAATTAGCTAAGTATGGAAAACAACAACGGTTAGTCGAATTTTTCGTGTGATTATATAGATGGGGATAAAGATATGTCAGCCCACCAATGCTGGGGTTGCACATTTTGTGAACCTGGCAACAGGAGGATCCAAAACAAGATGCGAAGGTGTTTGCAGAAGATGTGAGGCCTCGACATTCTAATTGTATGACTCTGAACATTTGAATGCGTAATATGTAACACGAAAGAGCAGACGATGTTGGAATCCGGTAGTCAATTTGTATATTGCGACATTTTGGATCGCAGGTTCTCGGGCAGGCGGGCTCAAAATTGGGCCTCCATTGTTTCGTACCCTACAAATAGCACCCAAAATTCCGTGATATACAAATTGACAAGCGGACCTACGGAATGGCGGACTCAACATTGCATTTCTATTATTCTATGGCCTCAAAACAATGCTCTCAGTTTCGTGATATAGAAATTGACACACAGAATGCAGGGCTGGCATGGTGGAGATTGTCATTGTTTACGGATTTTAATCCCTATGAAGTATATAACAGTATCTAAAAAATTATTTTGAATACAAAATTAGCTCTTAGTAGTGACAAATGGACACAGAGGTACGAAACAGTTGGGATTGCACAAATTTTGAGTGGAATATGTATATAATGGAACAAAAAGGAACACATTTCAATTGTGCCAACTCGACAATGACTGGCATAAAATTCACTAAGTATGAAAAGGAAAAGTGGGCGGTCCAATTCGCCATGGGAGGATATAGATGGAGATGAAATTAACGCCAACCCGACAACCATGGACATAAAATTGGCCAAGTATGGAAAACAACAATGGTTGGTCGGATTCGTCATGTGATTATATAGATGGAGATAAAGATATGTCAACCTGCCAACCACTGGGGTTGCACATTTCGTGAACCCGACAACAGGAGGTATCGCTCCCAATATTTGAATGTGTAATATGTAACACAAAAGAGTAGATGATGTCGAAATCTGGTAGTCAATTTGTATATTACGGAGGGTGCAATCCCAACTGTTCCATACCTCTATGTCCAGTTTTTACTACTAAGATCTAATTTAGTATTCAAAATAATTTTTTAGATACTATTATATACTTCATAGGGATTAACATCCATAAACAATGACAATCTCCACCCCACCAGCCCTGCATTCCGTGTGTCAATTTCTATATCACGAAACTGGGAGTGGTGTTTGGAGGACACGAAACAATAGAAGTGCAATGTTGCATCTGCCAGTCTGCTGGTTCGTTTGTCAATTTGTATATCATGGAATTTTGGGTGCTATTTGTAGGGCACAGAACAATGGAGGCCCAATTTTGAGCCCATCCGCCCGAGAACCCACGATCCAAAATGTCGCTAGGTATGAAATGCAGAATCCGTACATGCTCTATAAAATATCATGTCCATATTTTGTAGTCCCATAATACACGAGAAGAAAATAAGGGAAAAACGACGGAGAAGTTCGCAGTGGAGTTGTAGATCATGAAATTTTTTGAGTGGTAGATGTAGATGACGGAACAAGATGCAATAGAGTTGAATTGTGCCAACTCGACAACCACGGGCATAAAATTCACTAAGTATGAAAAGGAACAGTGGGCGGTCCAATTCACCATGCGAGGATATAGATGGAGATGAATATATGTCAACACACCAATGATGGAACCGATGATCATAGAAACACGACTAAGTATATAACTAGAAATCGATAATACATGGGAAGAAGACGAGGGAAAAGTATATCGCCGAAGAACATATTGTGTTTGATTATTAATGCAAATTCTTTCGAACCCCTGCTAAGTTCTCACCAGTTAAGGAATAAATTGCAGATCACAGAAGTATATTTTGTGCCACTATGTCCACTTGTCTATGTCCACTTGTCTCTAGTAATAGCATTGTTGATGTATATCAGGAAGGACATGAAGTTGTTGGGGATGGAAAGCAACAATATATACTTTGAACGAAGTTAGTGTATACCAGGAACCCACGGTTGAATTGTATATCACATATGTTTTGAGTGCAAGATGTATATACCAGAACGATAAGCAGCTGGGTTCGCAAGCGTCAGCCCCACAGTTGCGGCCATAAAATTGGCTATGGAAAGGAACAACGGTCGGTCGGATCCCTCATCTGAGGATATACATGGAGATGAAGACATGTCAGCCCGCCAACTCTAGAACCAGATACCATAGAAAGCGCACTAAGTATATATCCAGAAAGCAATAATGAGCGGGAAGAAGAAAAGGCCAGTTCCTATGCACCAATCTGGCAACCGTGGCCATAAAATTGCCTAGGTATGGAAAGGTACAACGATCAGTCAGATTCGTCATGTGAAGATATAGATGGATATG
This sequence comes from Picea sitchensis, assembly GCA_010110895.2. Classification (NCBI taxonomy): domain Eukaryota; kingdom Viridiplantae; phylum Streptophyta; class Pinopsida; order Pinales; family Pinaceae; genus Picea; species Picea sitchensis. The sequence continues at coordinate 59,153 of SNQJ01S0004735.1, read as the reverse complement.
AATATATGTCAGCGTGCAAACCCTGCAACTGCCCATCATAGAAAGATGACTAAGTATAAAACCAAAAATCCATAATGGACAGAAAAAGCAAAAGGGGAAAAGAGATAAGTATCTGACAGTCGAAAAAACCTTTCTTTTTCCGTTTATTAATGGAAATGTTTTCGAACCCCTGTTGGGTTCTCACTAGTAAAAGAATTAACTGCAGATCAATGAAGTTCTTTGGTTGCAAGATGTATATGACGGAACAGGGGACATAGGTGTTGGGTACTGCGAACTCGGGGCCTGGTGCCCAGATAACTGCCTAAGTATTGGCCAAGACAAAGGTTTGATATCTATTTCAATAGTATTCATACTAGTATCTATCAATGGAGAAAGTTTTCATATTTATCTGAATAGTATTCATACCAATATATATTAATGGATTGTTTTTGTTTCAAATAAAACTGAACTCCCAATTTTCAAGATGCTCTTCGGTTCACAAATTTCGTTAAAAGCACGAACATTTTGACTGCAAAATGTACATAGAGCAACAAGAAACATGAATTTGCATTTTGGTCTCAATGAGATAAACTCATTATCATCTATTCATCTTATATTGCTTGAAATGACATGAGCAAACGTCGGCTCTCCATAAACATAAATATCTAAATTAAATTAAATGCAATCAATATTTTGTGTGACTTAAGTAATTAATGCATAAATTGCAGACTACAGAAGTTCTTTGGCTGCAAGATGTATATGACGAAATAGGGAACATAGTTGTTTAATATCGCAAACCCAAACATAATTGTCTAATTTTTTTGTATTTATTCCAATAGTACTGATATTAGTATATATGCACGGATATTATCAAATAGAAGAAGTTGCAATATATCCAACATACTAAACAGGAACATTACTTCAATAGTTGAGCCGCTTATGAAAAAATATTATTAAATATAAAATGTAAAGAAAGAACAGACCAGTCTTTATTTAGATTGAAGTAGTGGGTAACAAAAAGTAAAGCTTGTCGTTCATGTTTAATGACACAGGGGAAGAAGGTACAAAATACAATTAAAACAAATACCAGAAATTGGAAAATACTGAAATATGTACATTGATGAAGCTTCTTGACAGTTTTCTTGATGTTCAAACTCTTTATTTGTAAAAAATGAGTTGAATATCAATTTTTGGTTTTGTACTTAATCGATGTTTCCAACTACATCTATCACAGTCTTTTGAATACCTTGTCTCTTCCAGATATGGCCTGCTTGCAATGGATGCTTATTCAACATTCCATTCTTTGTCAAGTATTAATTTCCCTCTGTCGTCGAAAAGTTGGGGTTTAAGGTGTTTTCCTTCCAATGTTCTTGAACCTTGACATACGAGACAACTTAGAAATGTGATTCAGGCTAATTTCAAAGTGGACGGAGTTGTTTTATGTCACAACAACTATGGCAGGGGGAAAAAATTCAAGTACGTAGTGACTGGTATTCTCCCTGTATTCGATCATCTATTTGGTTGAAAAGCCTTCCTGAGGATTTGTATGTTGAAATTCTTTTCTTTATTACAGTAGATTCGAAGAAACGTTCAACCTAGATGAAAAATGGAAATTTGTTGAGGTACATAACTTCTTCGGGCAGCAGAGTTGTGGCAAGTACATCAAATCCTGTAGAACGCACCAGCACAAGTCTGGCAAGTGTATCAAATGTTGCAGATGGAATCAGAATATATCTTTCCTCATAGCAGTGGAGGTATGGTGGCTCACATAAAAGTCTAGAATGTTCAGAGGTGATGCCAAATATGTGGATTCTGCAACTACATCCAAAGGAAACCGAACAAACTTTGACAAAGAACATGGATTTCGTTCAAGTCGGTTACCAGACCCACATGTAGCTCATCAAACTTTGAAATAGAAACTTTTGTAGTGATGATGTGTCTTTTTATCCACCCATATAGTTTATGTTACCCGCCTCTGGTTATATTCACAAATGGAGCAATATTTCGCGTCATTTACGAACATGACAGGCCATTTTGCAAGCCACTGTAAATGCACAGCCCCTAAGGAAACAAAATTCTTCTAGGATCTATGTAATTCGATACACCTGCCAAATATGTGTTGTTGGAAGAAGCTATATACTTAAACGAAGAACTATTTTGCACACGACCTCAAAATCCATTACAATTCCTAGCACAAAAACAAAGAAGTTCAACAAACAAATCTCTAGCCAACCTTTTCAACCAACCAAAGCATCAAACACAGTGAGAACACCAACTAGGACATACTTGTTCTTTTTTTTTTATCCTCTCTGAGTTTCTCTTGTATAACATAGTTTTTTTTACTCAAACCTCATGTCACATAAAACCATTCTCTCTTCTTTCATCTTCCCCTCAGTCGCATCTCTAAGTTGTCTTACATGTCCATGACCAGGAACATTAGAACGAAGGCACCCTAAAGCACAACTCTTTGATGATAGAGAGAAATGGAAATAAGTATTTAAAATCAACGCTGGATGATCTTCCGTATATTTTTTGTTGATTGGTTTTAATGACAGATGTTCTCGATATTTTCTCTTATTAATTCCAATCTTTTTTAATATGTACGTTGAATAGTGACTAGTAGCACGTATTAAAAATCCCATATCCGAGTAGATTCTCAAATTTGACATCTAAGATATGCACAATATTAAAGAGGGACATGATCTCAAGGCCTCTGTGGGTGACACGTTTGTGAACTATGCCGAATCTTTTAAGAAAACTAAAATTTCACAAGCAAAAAAAACAAAACAAAAAATTATTTTCGCAAATTCAAAATGCAAGCAAAAAGAAATTACCAGATCCCATAATATTTGTCTGCCTATTCATTTTAATGAGAGATGTACTCGAGCTATCCACTTATTAAAGCCCGTCATTTCGAACCTGTCTGGTTGGTTCTGACTTTTGAAAGCATATTTGATGTGTATTGGGAAGTGATGAAGGTAGTGGGAATGAATCCCTATGTAACAGATGGTACTACTATTTTCTGCCTTTTTCTCAACGAGCGTATGTAAAGCGTACGTAAAGAAAAGTACTTCGAGAATGCTAATTTTTTTGGACATGAGCCCTTGAAATTCATATAGTTTGCAAGTCTGATTGTCAATTTGTATATCATGGAACTCTTCGTGCTATTTGTAGGACACAAAAAAACATAAGATGAATTTAGAACCTGCCACCCCGAGAACCCGCAATCCAAAAAATGATTACTATTTTTTTTGTGTTTTTGTCCACCAGCGTATGTAAAATGTACATAAACTAAAATATTTCGAGAATGCTAAATTTTTTGGACACGAGGCCCTTAAAATTGAAATAGTTCGCAAGTCTGATTGTCAATTTGTATATCGCAGAACTCTCCGATTGTCAATTTTTAGTCGGCTACCCCAAGAACCCACGATGAAAAAACTGGCCATTTATGGGATGACAACTCTGTGCATGCTTTATATATCTACTTTATAAAATTACATATCTCCTATGTTTAATTTGTGTTGTCCAGGAAACCTATAATTTCATAAATTTCAATCTCTTTTGTCCAGGGGCCCTTCTTTTAAAGAAAACTAATTCGAGAATGTTAATGTATACACTGAACACGACATTGCAGAACTCTCCGTGCTATTTGCAGGGCATAGAACAACATAAGCCCAATTTTCATCCCACCACCCCGAGAACCCGCAATCATTAACTTATGTTGTCCAGGAAACCTATAACTTCATAAATTGCATTCTCTTCTGTCCAGGAGCCCTTCTTTTAAAGAAAAGTAATTTGGGAAAGCTAATGTATACACTAAAAATGACCTACCATAGTTCGATAGAAGCTATCTGCGAAGCCGTGTCCATAAAACTGGCTAACTATGCAACCGAACGGTCAGTTGGAATGACCACAGAAATGCGAGAAACTATAGAGTCAGAATGCAATTTACAAGAGGAAAATAAAAGGGAGAGAACAACTATATCTCTCACACAACAAAATTCACTTTCACAACTATGAAACCATAGCAACACAAAATCCATGGAAACAACATCGACAGCTATGAAATGTACTTTGAGGCCAACAAACTTTGCTTCAACGCGTAAGATATGCAATTTACATCGCCTTGAATTTTTTAGTCTATTATTTTATCTTAATAGTATTCTATGAAAACTCCTCTGCAAAAAAATGTAACCAGAGATCCAACTGCAGATGCAACATCCCAACATTGCAAACCCTGGGTAAACAAGAAGAAGAAGAAAATAAGAACCCAAGTGCAGGAACAGGACCAGAACCCTGCAAATAAGGCCCAACTGCAGGTGCAGGACTGGAACCCTGCAAAGTCGAATCAAGCAACAATAAACAACATACAACGAAGAAAGAAGCAAGCAACAACCACTCCCCTAGGAAAGATGTTGTTCCAATCGTGATTGCCGAAACCGAAACGTGCAAACTGCAACAACACGAACATGCAAGCAAGAACAACAAGAACATGCAAATAACAAATCAGTGCCATACAAAAAACAAGCATGGACTAATGAACCAGCAATGCCGCTGGAGCATATAAATTTTTAAAACAGAATAAAAAGTCTTATAACAAGCCTTTTAAGTAACCATTCAACACTACCAAGCCTGTTAGATAAACATTTAAGTCTGTCAGAAATGCTCTGTATACATTTAAGAACAAAATTCATTGTGGCAGGTCTCTGACGTATCCCAAAAAAAATATTATATCTTTACTGACGATAGTTCGAATACCAGACAATGTATTGGAAGGCCAAACTTTTGATATGCCACCATATCAAACATTGCCATAAATTTAACTAGCATAAAATGTTAAACCAAACATTCGAATTAATGCTAGAATTAATCCACCTTTGACGAATGCATAAGAAAAGATATGATTCAAAAAGACCATATACAATCAAATACTTTGGATATGCCAACATATATAACATTGGGAATAGCGAAGCTGACAATAAGACCTCCAATCCCTTGTCCAATCAGATCATGACAAATATGGTACTTTTTTATATACAAAAATCGATGTTTTCAGTTCCCTGGTTCTAACAATAGATAACATGGAAATATTTGTGGTCGAAGGACAGACTAATATGAAGTCAACGATTTATCAATCGCTATAGCCCCTCTATGCCTATGATAGGGACTAATAATATATATTAATATGTTTCTTGAGGCACGCGCGCGCGCGCACACACACACATAAATCTAACTTAGCGATTCAATGTAGGAATTTCCACACATAGGGCAATTTATTGATATATATTAATATAATAATAAATATATATTTCTTGTAATCAATATCTACATATGCATAGTAATCCAATCTAATAATTCAACATATATATAATCTACAACATGTAGAGAGATTAGTTAATTATATTATATTATTATAATCCTTGAGATCCATATATATATGTATCGAGTATTCTAACTCAGCGATTCAACGTAACGAATTTCCACACGTAAGGAAATGTATTACATAAAGGAGGTTAAGATTATTAATTTAAAAGAAACGTTGGTGGAACTAGAGTTTATAGAACTAGTTTAGTGCACAAAAGTAGTTAACGAATTGTAAAAGTAAGAGTTAACTACTAAATCACTGCCTAAGGATCAAATAATAAAATATCGATTTTATAAGTGAGACTGACGGACATAAAATCTCCCTACTTGGTGGCATAAATTTTTTGGTTCTTGGAATCGGTCTCACCTTCACAACATGGCATTATTCAGCGTGGAATCGGTCTCCAGTTTTGGTCATAATTTAGAGTCATTAGAGATATGTACATACTGATATCTCCATGTTATTACATCAGTTCAGGTGTGTGAAGACTTCTCGAGTGATAAACATTGCTCTCAAGATTATGTATTGGTCATCAGTATTCATTCTAACACAGAAACTGAAAATGTAGAGATAACTATTATTCAGGAAAAATACACCAATTTGTATCTATACATTTCAATGAAAATCCAAAAATTTATTTAACAGAACATGAGATTATTCCTTTTTACTCATCTTCCACACACGAGTTAAAGAGTTAACTGAAATTTAAAAAAAGATTTTGACTAGTAAACATAAAGGAGTTTTATCAACCCATTGGACATACAAATTCAATCTGTTACACCCATAGTAAATTATATATGTACAAAAGAGTATGTTTCCACTATTCTAGGAACATCTTGTCCATATCAAGTAAGTATACATTTTCAATAATTTTAATTAACATTATATATCAATTCATAAAATATCGTGACCAGAATGATACTTGATTTGTGAAGCTACTCTCCAATCTTGAAACTTGCACAAAGTCTTCATATTTCTCCTACTAATCACAAGAATTCATTGGTACTTCCCAGCCAATGCTAGGCATACTCTTCTTCTCCCTTATCCCCCCCTAGCCACAAAGGGGTCACAAACAATAATACATATCTCAACTAGCACAAGCTTTCCCTCACGAGGAGAGGCTTCCACCTCTTGCACAAGCTTGCAACCCAACTCGCACAAGTAAACTCATTCAATGAAAATTTTAACAACATTTCATTCATCCAACAATAATATAATTTATCTCTTCCTCACCATTCATTATATAGGAAAATTCACCTTGACACATGCCATCTCATCCACAATTAGCTAATTTTTAATAATTATATTAAAGATTATTCACCCACAACACATGTCACACTCTCCTCAAGTTGCACATGTTAAATCTCCTCAAGTTGCTCATGTTAAATCCATTTTTAATTTAAATAATTAAGAATTTTCCCTCACACCCACGATTAGTTCCTAAATTCCTCCTAGTTGTCTCTTATTTCCCTAATTCTTCTTTTATTGTGTCCCGTAACTGATTTGCACTTGGATTTTGATTAGGACTCTTCTCTTAGTTAGGAGTTTTGTTGGAGTTATTTCACACACACCTATGATTTCATTTTCCTAAGCTCCTAAGATTTTTCCTATGTTTATTAGTCATTATTCAGTCTCCTAGAGTTTAGGGGAAAATATTCCACCTGGAGAATATTCTCTTCAGTTGACACTTCAATTTGACTAGTTGAGTTGAGTCTAGGTGTTGCATTGGTTTTGTCACCATGAAACATTGATTTCATCACCATGATAATGCGAAATATCATTGGTTTCATCACCAGACTAGTGCATTACCCTTGATTCCTTGATCTACTCCTCACTACACTTTGTTTCAGTCAGTTAACTGAATACTGGTTGACTGGTGTGTGTCGAGATCACTCTAGACCACCACTATGGTGCATTGGGTCTCCTCCAATGCACATTGATTGAGTTATACAAAGTATATTATGTGTAAATTATTCATTATTCATTACGGTTAATGATAATTCTTCCATTCTTTCTCTATTTCTTCTTCTTTCTTAATTTCTCTCTGGAAATGTTTGTAGTAGTTTCTAGCTAGATCTATTCTGTGTAGGTTCAACACATTTACATGGTATCAGAGCCTATAGACTGCTAAGAAAAAGATACATCAAATTTTTTGAGGGTACAAAAGATTGAAGACAATGGAAAGATGGATTTCCCAAAAGAATTCATTCTTACACCTTACAATTACTTTGCATGGAAGGATAAAATAGTCATACATATCTGAGCCAAAGGATTGTGTAAGTTAAACTTGAATACAAACACAAAACCAACATCAGCCATAGAAAAATACAAGTATCTAAATCGAATGGATGAAGCATTCAAAACGATTTGCAATCTTATTTCTCCCGATCTCCTTTTTCACATATCTTCCTATAAAACCCCCAATGAAGCCTGGATCACCTTGGAATATCTCTTTGAAAAATAGGATGATATGAGGGGAAACATGCTAGAGGTGGAATTTCTCACATTGGATCCAAAAATCTTCGACAATATCCAATATTTCTTTACAAACTTCAAGGATTTACTGTTGCCACTCAAATCTTGCGGGGTTGATAAATCTAAGGAGGAGAAATAAATGGTTCTCACCATTATCTCTAAACTTGGTCCTAAATTCTTTGTGTTCTGTGTTCGCATCAACATTCCATTAAGTCAAATTCACCTCTGGATCCACCTGGAAGATGCCTTCTCTTGAGGACTTTATCGAGTCCCCGACACAAGAGAAAACCAAGCTCATAAACATGGGAAAAATCAAAGGCCCAAAGGCACATGCACTTACTGTGCAAGATGGCATCCATTTATATGAGAAATATAAATATAAAGACAAAAGGAAATCTCATGCACATATGAAGAAGGAAGGGTACTCAAAACCCTTCATCGATGCCTTCAGATCCAAAGGTGGAAAGGGAAGAAAAGGGGAGAAATGCAAATACTACCATAAAGGATTCCATCTAGAATCTGCATGCATGCAGAAACAAATAGATATAATGACTCAAATACTTCATCAAAATAACCTTGGATATCGCATCCCCGAGGGTGCAAAGAAGAAGAAGCTAGAAGATCAGAATCCCAAGAAAGTAAATTCTAGCCATGCCTTGATTGTCATCAAATCCTCTCCTGATGCTTGGATCGTAGATTCAGAAGAATCACATCACATGGATGACACAAAAGAAATCTATTAATCATTGGATGCATGAAAATTTCCTCCTATTCTTATAGGGGACAACTCTCTAGTTGAGGTCACCGACAAAGGAAGGATTGAACTCACCAATGGAAGCTTCGAGATTGTGTTGCACGTTCCCAAAATTTTCGTCAATCTTCTCTCCATGTATCAGATGATGAATTACGACAATGGAAATAAATTCATATTCACACAAAATGCAGTGGACATATATGACATGAAAACCAATTCCAGGGTTGCTACTGGTGAGGTAAATCATCAATCTAGATTGTATACATTTTTTGAATTTATTGAACTAGATTTTGCTTTACTGCTTACCCATGCTGACGAAAATAGTAGGATATGGAATGAAAGGTTCAGACATTTGAATTTCAGTTATATGAAAGAAATTATAAAGAAAATATTGGTTGATGGTATACCATACATCCATTTCTCCAAAGGAGTCCGTGAGGGATGTTTTCTTGGAAAACACCCTCAAGAGAAATTCGAAAAAGGAAAGACTCAGAGAGCTTCCTCTCCTTTAGATTTGATCCATAGTGACCTCATGGGTCCTTTTACACATACATCTATCAACAAAGAAAGGTTTGATCTCATTTGTTTTGATGATTTCTCACATTTTACATGGATTTACTTTCTCATGCAAAAATTTGAGGTCTTTCAACACCTCAAAGATTTCAAATCCCTAGTTGAGACACAGTCGGGAAATAAAATCAAAGTTCTTTGAACTCACAATGGGGGAGAGTATATCAATCATGAGATCCAAAATCTTTGTCATGAGGAAGGGATTCAATTGCAGTACACATTTCCCTATACTCCACAACAAAATGGAGTTGTTGAGCGAAAAAATAGATCTCTAAAAGAGATGGCATCTTGCATGCTCCATGCAAAGTCACTACCACATATACTATGGGACAAAGCACTTAATTGTGCAACATACATCCAAAAAAAATCTCCTCATAGATCTGTGAAGGATAAGACCCCCTACGAGGCTTGGAGTGGCCTCAAACTGGAAGTGACCCACTTTGGTATTTTTGGTTCACGTGCATGGGCTCGGATTCCCTCTGAAAAGAGGAAGGCACTTGATCCACAGAGAACTAAGTTTATTTTTGTTGGATACCCTGACGATGTGAAGGGATACATAGTTATTTATCTTTCCTAGTACCAACTCATCATTGAGCGAAGTGTCCAATTCAAGAAAAGTGCCTCGCATATACCTCAACAGCCGCATGCATACACCTTCATTCTTCCACCTGTCTGAGACAATGAGCATGCACATGACGAATATTATTCAAATGAGAGTTCTGATTTATAGGACTCAGATGATTCAGATACAAAGTTAGTATAGTCAGATGCATAGTCAGAGCATCCAGATATAGATGCAGAGCCAGAGCAGAGGCCCAAGTGGGCACATACTACTCTTCAAGATGCAGGGGATCTTGTTGGTGATCCAACTGATACTAGGAGGACTTGATCTGATTTCAAGGAGCCTCCTATTTCACTCACTTCCATTGAACCATTTCCCTCCAAGAATAGTTTATTGGTTGACTAGTTGACTAGTTAACTCAACTAGGTGGCAGTTCACTCCTGTAACTGCCTGGGAGACTAGACTAGGTGGCAGTTCACTCTTGTAAATGTTGGTGTGTGTCCAAATAACTCTATAACACCAATATGGCGCATTGGTTCTCCTCCAGTGTGCATTGATTGAGTTATACAGAGTATATCATGTGTATATTATTCATTATTCATTACTGTTAATGAGAATTCTTCCATTCTTTCTCTCTTGATTTTTCTTTCTTAATTTCTCTCTGTAAATGTGTGTAGTATTTTCTATATAGATCTATTCTGTTCAGGTTCAACACATTTACAAGTTTTAGTGTTTGATTAACTTAGGATTCTAAATCTATGTTGACAACCCAAACCTCTCATGAAAATATTTTCTTTTAATTAAAAAATCATTTTTATTGTTTTCATGCACAGATTGTGCACATGCCCATATTTTTATTCCTATTCTCCCTTACTAGTGTTTATTTAGTCCAAAATTCCCTTAACCCAATCCTACCATTTCTAGTATTTTATTAAGCATACAAATACACTTAGATTTTAATATGTTCTCTTTAAAATTCAACCTAAAATCATATAAAGTAATTATCTTTTCTATCAACTTTAATTAATTGTTTTTATTTTCTTAGAGGTCCAAGTATTCACTTTATTTTCTAAGGTATTCTATATTTTAATTGACTCACCATTTATTTATGTGACATTCCCTTCAAGACACAACTTTGTTTTCTAAGGGTGCCACTCGCGATTAAATTAGTTTGGAAGTTGTCGGACGCTTGGAGTCAATACTCCATTTGTAGACCTTGAGTTAGACTAAGGGCTTACTGAGGTATAAGAAATTTGCCTTATTGCATGCCCCTCAGAAATCCTTGTGAGTGATTTTCTCAGTATTCCCTCATGACATCATGAACCTATTGGAACAAGGTAGTCGTTAACCTTAAGTTCGGGTCACAGAGGGAGTGCTAGTAGGTTGTGTGATCCAGATTATTTTCGGCACGAAATGAGAGTGGAGATATAATAAAGAAATGCATAGAGATATCACGGATATACAGTAATATCACATAAATGTATCATAGATTCAACCATAAACACAGAGATACAGTAATACATTATTTATATTAATGAAATAAATGTATAGAGACTGTAAAAATACAAAATGAAAGGCTCTCTAGAATGGTGGCATCTTATCTCTGAGAAGAGATGTGACGACTACTCGCATTCACAATAAGATGATTACAATGAGGATCTGAAGGAATTTTTACAATAATTAGGAATGTCAAAAACCCTAGACATCCAAAAACCTAACCCTAGGAGATGAGGCACCAAAATTCATGTGGGCCCCGTTTGGGTAAGTTAGTACATCAACTTCTCAAGGTCGTAACTTTTGCATACGATCTCCGTTTTAGGTGCACGATATCTCATTGGAAAGGTATCGTTGAGGATATTCATTTAGAGGGATCAATCAGATCCTTTGGCTATTATTGAAAACATCAATTCCAAAAAACCTTCATTTAGGCCCTCAAAATGGCCCTAGAAGTTAAAAACTGCTAAAAATAGTCAATTACCAAAATTGTCAGAAAACTGTTTTGAGCTAGTTGGAAAAGGTGGGTGGCCACTGATATCCACCTAGATCAATCCTCCCTCCTTAGGAAGAAATGGTATCCATTGCGTTGAGTGCTCGAGGGAGAGGGAAAAACGTTTGTTGAATCTGTGCCTTGATGAGTTGCTTGCCTTGTTGGAGAAGTTGTGTTGCTTAGCTTGTTGAAGGATGTCAGGAACATGTGGCTAGAAGGGTTGGACCTTTTTAACCAGTCTGGATACATGATATTCATGTGTGTAGAAGGAATCTTTACACTTTGTTGCAATCTTTTCAACCTGCTTCTATTGGATAGAAGGTGCTTGGGCCGAGGTTGTAGTGGTTGCAATATCCTTTTGTTCACCTTTTGAACAGATTGTGAAGAAGCTGAATTTTGTAGTATGAGATACTACCTTGCGGAAATGTTTAGGTGAAACAGTAGTCAGAACTACCTCTGGTATTCTATAGGCATGACCCCCTAGAGAAACAATGACACTACGAGGTCAAGACTCATAAACAACATGGCGTCTCCACATATATGGTTGTCCCAAGAGAACATCACAAAAATCCAGTGGGGCAATGTCAATACCTCATCCCTGAAGGTCTGGATGCCGTATGAAAATTGACACTGCTGGCTAACACGAAGATCTTGTCCTTGGCGAAGCCACTCGATGTTGTATGGTTGTGGGTGTGGTGTTGTCGACAATCCCAATTGTTTCACGACCTCTAGTGAGATGAGTTTCTTCTGGATTCTGCTATCAACAATAAAATGTAGCAGAGTCCCCTTCACCCACATCTGTGAATGAAAAAGGCGCTCCCCCTCTTCAGAATCTATTGGTTCTTCTGGTTGAATTGTTGTAGTCGCGACAATAGCAGTTGGGCCTGTGTCGATGATCTGTCTTTTACCAGTATTTTTAGAATTAGACTCTTAATCAGGGTTCAACTTCTTGTATTTGATATCGGCCACCAATGACTGTTTTGAGTAACATTCATTAGTGTTGTGTTAGGGGATTTTGTGGAAATTGCACCATTTTCCGGTGTCCTTATTTGTCTTTCCATGACCCTTATTTTCCTGCGGCTTGGAATGGTTTTCAGTTGATTGTTTGTTAGGGTCATCTTTATCATACTTTGGTTGTTGCAGATTTGAATACAATTTCTACTCAATTTTAACAGCACATTGATAAGCAACACCGAGTGATGAGATGTCTAGAAAATTCATTTCAGTTTGGATGTATCTGTGTAGAACCCCACGGTATTTCAGAACCAAATTTCGTTCAGAGTCTTTGATACCCACCTTGGTGCACAAGGTATGGAAGGTATTGGTGAACTCCAGAACTGCTTGGACCCTCTCTTGCCACAGTGTGGTCCATCTCATGTACTGGTCCTCATAGTTTCCAACAGGGTAATATTGTTTCTTTACCGCATCCACAAAAAAATCCCAAGTGGGCTCGACCCCATATATTCTAGACTCCTATGTGGAACTTTGGTCCCAGTAAGTTTCCCACCAATGTTTGACATGGGGGAGATATTTAAGGAGTGCGAAGGTGATCTTTTACCTGTCATAAAAATTATGAATAGAGAAATAACCTTCTAACAGATTTAACCATTTTTCTAGGGCATCCACATCTATCTGACCTTCAAATACGGGAATATCAAAATTAACCTGTACCTTGAAAGAAGAGGTGCTTCCAAAATGGTTGTTTGATGAGGATGTGCATGTTTCTATCAGAAGGGTTGAAGGATGTGGGAAAAATTCTCCATCATTTCATCCCTCTTTCGTGTGAGAGCTTTCTCAAGCAACAGATTGATAGGATCGTCTGCTCCGTCGTTTTTATTTTCTTCCACCATGGAGGGTTTCTTGGGTGTGAGAGAGAGATTGTATTCAAGAGAGAAAATCTTGAGACCCAACTTTCTATACTCAGACCTCGTCAAGGACATGCACTGTAAAAATGATCTAGAGAAGCTTGCTCTGATACCATTGATCCAATTATTTTCGGCATGAAATGAGAGCAGAGATATAATAAAGAAATGCACAGAGATATCGTGGATATCCAATAATATAACAGAAATGTATCAGAGATGCAACCATAAACACAAAGATACAGTAATACACGATTTCAATTAATGAAATAAATGTACAGATACTATAAAAATACAGAGTGAAAGACTCACTAGAATGGTGGCAGCTTATCTTTGAGAAGATATGTGACAACTACTCACATTCGAAAGAAGATGATTAAAATGAGGCTCTGAAGGCATTTTTACAATAATAATGAATTTTAAAAACCCTAGACATCCAAAAACCTAACCATAGGAGATGAAGCGCCAAAAGTCATGTGGGCCCCGTTTGGGTAAGTTAGTACATCAACTTCTCAGGGTCATAACTTTTGCATACGATCTTTGTTTTAGGCACACGATATCTCATTGGAAAGGAATTGTAGAGGAGATTCATTGAGGGGTCGCAATCAAATACTTTGGATATAATTGATAACCTTGATCCCGAAAAACCTCCATTTAGGCCCTCAAAATGGCCCCGAAAGTTAAAAACTGCTAAAAATAGTAAATTACCAAAACTGGCAGAAAACTGTTTTGAGCCAGTTGAAAAAGGTGGGTGGCCACTGATATCCACCTGGATCATTGTGATATGGAAGCTTCCACACCTCTCCCTCATCAATATAGTGTCTTTGTATGACCCCTTTACTCCATATGTGAGTCAGATTAGCAAGTGTCACCATGACTGCATCCACTGAAAAAGATAACATCAATAACTCATATAGATAAAATCCATAAATTAATCATCATATAACACACGTGTGATAATCAAGTACTCATAAACAAATAAAATCCACTCCCTGACTTAATTCAGAGTCCAAGGAAGTCTGTCTATGTCATCAACGTTCTCCTCATTCTGCGTTTCTTGCATACTCAAGAATCTCATCATAATACATGTCAATTCTATACATAAATATAACTAACATATCAATTTCAATACTCAATCATAATCTAAAAATAAAAGCCAAACTGATAATCATGATGTACCATGTTTAACCAGATCACTTGGAGGCATGTGTTCTCAAATAATAAGTCAATATAGAAATGTGATCAGTGGAACTAGATGTTACACCCAAATCCTCCTATGGTTGGTCAAATTCTTCCTCATCCCTTCACATAAAAGGTTAAACCATTGGTCCTACCCACTCTATAACACCTTGGATACCTACTTGATGGCTACCTAAAAGTTATACCAAGATTCAATGGATAAATAGACATTATCGTTGAATATCACCACACAAATTTCCAAGATTGCACTGACAACTATTATATGGAGGATGAAGATGTTTTCTATCAAGGCCTAGAAAAAGTACCATTTTATGTGTGAAACCCCTTATTAAGCCCCAAATATTGAAATATTACATTTATAGTATTATAATTATGTGTCGGTTAGAATCCTTCATGGTACCCTTTCATTATAATTGTACCCTTTGTCTCTTATATATATATATATATACCAAGGAGACCTAGTCTTAGGATCATTTTATATCATCTCATATTGTATTATGAATTGAATATTTTGTAAAATAAGTTTTCCCCCTCGACGTGGGCTGCATTCATTGAATTTTTATCATTTTTTAAGGCGTTGGATCGTAACATTTGGTATTAGAGCATCGATCCTAGGGTGTTTCTTCTCCAAATAAGTCATCTTAGATTTTATTTTTTCTATGAATTTACTTTTCTGGGATGATTCAGACAAAAAAACTTGGAGGTTATTTATAATACATATCAATGTATCTCTAGTGAAAATTTCAACTTCTAGTCATTATACTTTTGGAGATATACCCCGCGTAAGATAGGTTTTTTTACTAGTCCTATAACTAGTATCAAACAAGTGTTCCAGGTAAAAAAATCATATATTATTTAGAGCAGATCCAAATTCAGTGAGATTAATTACATTTGAAAGAGGACAATCTATATTTTTTCTAGTACAATTTTTAGAATTCTTTATTAAATATTGGATACGTGGAATTTTGTACAAGTTCACTCTCCAAGAAAGGCCAAAATTCATCAATGTTTGGGAAAGTTACCATAACTTTCATTTGGAACACCCAATTTTGGTCAAACTGGTGGCATTGCAGAGAAGACATATCATAGTACTACAAAAAACAATTTCAGACATGGAAGAGTTGAAATTTCATAAATACATTAAAAGGAAGGTTGGCTAGAAGGATAGACTCCAAATTAAGGTCTCAAAGGTACATAACTTACAATTGGCACTACTTTTGATCGAAAGATGCGTTTTTGGTGATTCAAAATTCATGATAAATAGAAAATAGAGGATTATTATTATTGGTATCCCAAATGGCTCCAAAAAATGTTTCAACACCAAAATATTTCTTTGTATATGTGTAACATCCTTGACCACCCATAGGTCGAGCAATGATACTACGCGGAAACATTCTCATACTTATGTAGTATGCATTTAAATGAAGTTAATTGGCTTAACTGAGTAAACATATAATTACTACTAACATATAGAATTAATGAAATCAATAGTTGAAATAATTGCAATGGAATACATGATAATACCTCAAGAATCACATACATGCATTTTAATTGAAATTAAACACATGCATATACTTATCTTTGAAACTGTAGTAACTCCACCAACCACGTGCAGACCTTCCACGAACCTCCCAGCCTTAGACCTCACTGTTCATCATTCTCAACAGTGGGTCACCCCCAAGATGGGACTAAGCTCCACCGAAGGCAAGGGAATCCTAGGCTAGGCTGAGGCTACAAGAAAACTGCACATAGAAATCAGAAGGATTCTCTCCATGAGCCTTCTTATGTCCACTACTCATGGACTCTCATTCCCCACATGCCTATTCCAGAGTATACACCTTCACAAGCATAGTCCATCGGTGCTTTACCTCCACTATGGGCCTTGGAAACAGGACAGATCAAGAATTCTCAGAGCTCTGTAGCTAATATTGGACACTCTCTGGAAGAAAACCACTCTCAACAGACTCTCTCACCTGGAGAGAGTTGCTCACAAGACTAACAACCAACCTCTTCTACCATGGTATGACAACCCGGTTCTTCCACTAGTTTCCAATTCAGTTCCCGCAAGTTCAGGATAACAACTACAACAACAACATTTGATTAAGTCACAAGTGACATAGGCAACAGGAAAACGGGGTGTGGAACCCGAAAACGACAACGAGCCACTCAGACACAACACGGTTCAGGTACACCGGTTTGCAGGGTGCGTGACAAGAAATTCACGCAAAGGTCGAACACAGGCTCTATGGTTCAGACATAGGGTCTGTTGGATTCACAAGATAACATCATAGGATTCAGGTTTCATAGCTACGTGAGGGCATGCATGTAGAAATCAGACGGAAAAATTCTCGGTTTCAAACAGTCGATGGTAGAATGGAGTACGAACCCCCGACTTAGCTGACACTTTAGCCTTTAACCGCATGCGCCCAGTTTGACACGTGTCTTCCTAAGGCTGCATGTGTTCCTGTTTTCACACTTGGAGCTGCATGTGTTGCCCCTTCGAGGACTTAGGATAAAAACACACACTTCACATAGCTTTTGGAATAATAAAAAATTATTATTCCTAAGGACTTAAGCCCCTAGGCTCAACACTTAGCCTCTCTTTCCAACCTTTCAGCCCCTTTTTCATTACCCACCTTTTGGAAGCTTAGTCCCCCATCACTCTTTATTTGTGGTCGGTCTACACACAATGATGTTTAATATTTATTAATGTTCTACATATTACATATACAAAATCAAGCTTCTATCCTTAATACTTAGGATCTCCGACTTAATAAACACATAAGCCTATTGGCTTATCAATACTCTGCTCACCAACCTACAAACATGATTTACAATTCATAAACATGATTACAACAGGGCTCATCCTTAGGGATATTACAATCCCCTCCCCTTATTTTTTCTCTATCCTCAATGCAACTTTCACACAACATCAACAAGATTTTCAAAATCTTCAAAAATATGTGGATATTCTGTTCACATAGCATGCTCATGCTCCCATGTCACATCCCCAGGACCATACCAAGTCCACTGGAACTTTACTATCCCTATGGCTTGATTCTGGAGTTTTTTTCTTTTCCGGTACAATATGCGTACATGATGCACTTGCAGGACACCTTCTTGCTCCACCTGAATCACATTCCAGTCGATTACATGATTAGCATCAGGTATATATTTCTTAAGAAATGAAACATGAAATGCATTATGTACATTCATGGATGTAGGTAATGCAAGCATATATGCAACTGGCCCAATCCTTTCTAGGATTTCAAATGGCCCACAAAATCTGGCTGCCAACTTGGCGTAGTTTCCCAGCTTCAGGGAAGTTCTGCTAGCTTTTACTTTTAGAAAAACATGATCACCCACTTTAAACTCTCTGTGGATTCTGTTCTTATCAGCATAACTTTTTTGCCTGTCTTGGGCAACTTTTAAATTCTTCTTAATTTTTAACATTTGTTCTTCCATTTCCTTGAGCAACTCTGGCCCAACTACTGCCCTATCAGCTGGATTATCCCACCTTGCTGGAGTATTACACTTTCTTCCATAAAGTGCTTCAAATGGGTTCATATTCAATGATGCTTAATACCCATTATTGTAGGCGAATTCTATCAAGTGTAGGTAGTCTTCCCATTTCGATGGTTTGTCCACCACATAAATCCTTAGCGTGTCCTCTATTACTCTTTTCACCCTCTCTGTCTGCCCATCAAAATCAGGATGATAAGATGTGCTAAAGTTTAGATTCATTTTGAATCCTTTGAACAACCCCTTCCAGAAATTTGAAGTAAATTTCGAGTCTCTGTTAGACACAATTGTCTTGGGGATACCATGCAATCATGCTACTTCCCTCATAAAAATGTCAGGAACATCCACTGCCTTGTGAGTAGTCTTTAATGGAATAAAATGACCATCTTTCGTAATCTTGTCCACCACCACCATGATTGAATCATGTTGCTTGCCTGTTCTGGGAAATCCTGTGATGAAATCCATTGTCACTACTTCCCACTTCCACTCAGGAATGGGTAAAGGTTGCAGCAACCCTGCTAGATGCCTATTCTCAACTTTAACCTTCTGGCATTTCATACATCTGGTGATGTATCCAACAATCTCTTTCTTCATACCTGGCCAAAAGTAATGGCTCTTGACTGCTGCCATGATTTTCTGATATCCAGGGTGCCCTGCATAAGGCACATTATGCATTTCATGAAAAATCATACGATTCAAGTCCTCGACATTAGGTACATAAATTATGTTTTTGTATAGAAGTGTTCCGTCGGTTTCCAATTTATAATTTTCCACTTTTTGTGGCATCTTACCTTGCTCTAGCTTTGCTACCAAATCCATGTACTACAAATATGTATCTGCAGCCTCCAAAATTCTACTTTTAATATTAGTTTGGTACATGCTAATGGATGTAGCATGAAATTCATGCACTCTCTTGCTGAGTGCATCAACCACTTTATTCTCCTTCCCTTTGATATGCTTGATATCAAAATTGTACTCACAGAAAAATTCTAGCCATCTACTCTGTCTAGCATTCAAGGTTGGTTAATCAAACAAGTACTTCAAACCATTATGGTCTATCCTCAGTTTGAACCTCCTTCCCATGAGGTAATGCCTCCATTTCTTTAGAGCATGTACTATGGATGCCAACTCCAAATCATGAGTTGCATAGTTCTTTTTGTGTTCTTTCAACTTTTTGGATTCATAAAAAATTACAAATCCATTATGACCGAGGACTCCTCCTAGACCTTCTTTGCATGCATCTGTGCACACCATAAAGTCTTCATTCGGATATGCAATCCTCAGGATTGGAGCACTGGTTAACATTTTCTTCAATCGCTGAAATCTTTTCTCTCAATTCTCTGTCCACTGAAACTTCTTCTCCTTCCTTTGCAAGGAAGTGATAGGGTGAGTTATCCTCGAGAACCCTGTGATAAAAATTCTGTAATAACCATCTAATCCCATGAAGGATCTAACTTCTGTCACGTTATTTGGCATTGACCATCCTCTAATGGCCTCAATCTTATCAGGATCTACAACTATCCCATCCTTCGAGATAGTATGCCCCAAGTAATGGATCTTCTCATGATAAAACGAGCACTTTCTCAACTTGGCATATAGTTGGTGCTCTCATAGCACCTGCAACACCATCCTAAGATGTTTCTCATGCTCTTCCTTCAAATTGGAATACACCAGAATGTCATCCAAGAAGACTATGACAAGATTGTCTAGATATTCCCTGAATACACCATTCATCAAGCACATAAAAACAATGGGTGTGTTTGATAGTCCAAATAGAACCACTGTGAACTCGTAATGACCATACCTTTCTCTAAAGGAGGTCTTGTTGATGTCTTCATCCTTTATCCTTACCTGGTGATATCCTAATTTGAGGTCTACGAAAATATCTTCACATCCTTCAACTGATCGAAGAGGTCATCAATCCTCGACAGAGGATACTTGTTCTTAACAGTTACTTTGTTTAACTATATGAAATCGATACAAAATCTCAACTTCTCATCCTTCTTCTTCACGAATAGGACCGAGGCACCCCAAGGTGACACACTTGGGTGTATGTACCCCTTCTTCAAAATCTCTTCAAGTTGCAATTGGAACTATTTCAGCTCTGGCATACTCATTATGTAAGGTGATTTCGACACTGGAGCTACTCCAGGCATCGCGTTTACAGAGAAATCAATATCTCTCTTTGGGGGTAATATGGGTACCTCTTGAAATACATCTTCAAAATCCTTTAGTACTACATGATCTCCAATACTTGACACCTTATCCCTAGATGCTTCCTCCACATGGGCTGTAAATAATTGTCAGCCTCTCTCGTATCACTTCTTCAGCTGCATTGCTGAAATTTCTCTGATAGTAATAGATCTGGGAACTCCTTGAATTGTTTTCTAATTTATTTCCTCATCCAAGCAAGTGAATTCCTTGTTACGAAATTCCAAGATGGCATGTTGTTGGTCCAACCAGTCCATCCCAATTAGAGAGTCATAAGAACCTAAAGGCAGAACATTCAATTCACCCTTTGTGCTTAGTCCATTCATGTCCACCGAACATGACTTAACCAACTCAGTGAATTTCCTCTTGGTCCCTGTAGCTAGCTGAACTAACCAAGACTTTTCATGTTTTCTTCTTGAAAAATGCAAACTTTCCACCACTCCAGGATATACATAACTATGGATAGCCCCTGAATCAATTAAAATAGTAAATGGTTGGTTGTTAATCATACCTTCTACTTCAATCATGTGTGACTAATATTCATCTTGCTTGTTTTCCAGGGCTGCGTAGATCCTTGGCATTCTACTTCCCATGTCCTCCACTATTTCAGCTTGCTGAAC
Source organism: Picea sitchensis (assembly GCA_010110895.2). NCBI lineage: Eukaryota > Viridiplantae > Streptophyta > Pinopsida > Pinales > Pinaceae > Picea > Picea sitchensis. The sequence goes on along the minus strand of SNQJ01S0004735.1, from coordinate 38,046 downwards.
ATTATGGGAAACTCTCACTTTGCCATTTTTGTGGGGACAATCTCTGTACTTATGGTTTCCCTGACAACCCCAACAGTGAATGGGTGTCTTTCTTGGCCTTTGTTCCCCTACTTCAGCCATTCTTGGCTCTCTAAACAATGTCTTTCCTTGAGGACTATTTTTGAAAAAGGGAGGTTTGTTTCCCTTCTGCCTATGTTCTTTCTTGAACTTCCTCTGGTCATCCCAATCCTTCTGAAAGGTAGGCTTTTCTCTTTGTTGCTCATATAATCATTTATCTCTTCTTATTGTTTCTTCCATGGTTTTTGGGTCATCATACTGGATCTTGTCCCCAATGGAAGGTGGAAATCCACTTAGATACCTCTGAATCTTGACAATTTCTTCTTTGATGAATGGAACATACTTCAACAATTCCAAAAACCTGCGTTCATGCTCATCAATGGTCATGCTGCCTATCTTGAGTTCAAAGAACTCTTTCATATTTCTGTCATAATATCTCTTAGTCAAATACTTCTTCTCAAAATACCTCTTGAATTCCTTCCACATGATATCTTTCTCTCTAATGTGTTGCACCTACACAAGTTGATCCCACCAAATGGATGATTTTCCTTTCAGTTGATACATCACAATTCTTCCTTCTGCATGAGAGGAATAATTATGTAGTTGGAAGTATTTCCTCATACCAAGAAACCATGTTTCATCATCTTCCTCCTTCTGATGTTCTCCATCAAACGTAGGAGGCTTAATCTTGTTCATCTCTCCCTCCAATTCATCCACTCCAGATTTTTTGTGCTTTCTAGTAGGAGATGGGCTTGAGCTACTGCGTGTCCTTCTCTTAGAGCGACCTTGGGAGTGATGATGGTGTCCACCAACAATCCTTGACCTTCTTCCCTCAGAAGTCTGGTGACTCCCTGTTCTGCTCGATTCACTCTCCTTCTCCAACTTCTTTTCTATTCTCTCCAAACTCTTTAACATGTTAAATTCACCTTGTTTTTCCTAAACTTTTCTGAGTTTTCTACTATCTTCTCGGTGAGTTTGGGCATCTTTTTGAAATCCTTCAATGAAATTGCTCATGTTTCCTTCCTTATATATCTCCTCTCCATGGACATTGGAGTTCGATCCTTCAACTCCCAAATGAACATCCATTCTTTTCACTTCGTCCTCGGAACTGGAAGTAGTCTGTGCTCTTTCTATTTATTTTTCACTCGGTGACAACTCTATTTGGTTATAGTACTTGTTTAACTTCTGCATCACAATGTGAAGACAACCAGAATTTGTTAGGTCATTATTCCTCAACAATTTCCACAACATTCATAAACAACTTGATTCAAGAAAACATTCAGTTTCCATGAATTTTCCAAGATCTTCTCAGCTGTGTGGTGCACTCAGGGCTTAGCCCTTTTCTCTCAGTTTCCCAACCCACACAACCAAGGCTCATGACCAAGCGCTAGATCTCAAGGTTCTCTAATCGGAACTTTAGGGTTTTGGGTTTCAGGGTTTCATGATTTCGGTCCTGGAGGCTCTCACACTCACTTCCCTCTCCAACCCCCGACTTCTAAACTTCTGACCTTTCTGGCCACTGAGCTCACATCATAGCTGTCACCAACCATGGTGGTGACATGTGGTGTACTTAAGAAGGTCCACGTTACCTCAGGTGACGTCATCCGATCCCACTGCATCTAATTTTCCTTTGGGCCCACTGGCACATGGCACAGATCCCATGGTCCACATCCATCCAAGTGACGTCAACCTGACCCACTACTTCGGCTCTTCGCGATTTCACGATTTCGGGCTTCGGGAGTTTGTGCATCATCCCATCCCACTTCTCCCGGTAGCCGAACTCCCAAAATTACTCTCTGCTCTTTTGCTCGATCCAATGGACGAGATATTTTTCCCAGATCTATGGTGTAGATCTTCTCGGGTTTTCGGGGTTTCGGGTTTAAGAAGTTTTCACCTCAGTGCAACCTTCTTTTCCCGATAGATGAACTCCTGAAAGGCTTCCCGGATATCCTTCCGACACCTTCTCTGGATATAATGGTCATAAATGTCTCTCCTTCTGAATAGATCCTATGGCTCCCACACTCCAAGTGTTGATCACTCTCTCTCCATGGTCAAAAACCACAGTGGTTACGATTTTATTTTACTGCTACTTCTCCTGAGCTTCGTACATGACCAAGTACCCCGTTGTCACTCATAAACATTCTAAGTTTCGAAATTATTCCTCTAGACACAATTTCCTCTCAAAACCTCGGGTCGAAAGACCACTTATTCAACCCATCCAAGATCAGCGTTGAAACCTGGGGATCTGATACCATATTGTAACATCCCCGTCCACCCACAGGTCGGGAAACACTACTACATGGAAACATTATCTTACTTATGTAGTATTCATTTAAATGAAGTTAACTGGCTTAACTGAGTAAACATATAATTACTTCTAACATACAAAATTAATGAAATCAACAGTAAAAATAATTGCAACGGAATACATGATAATACCGCAAGCATCACATACATGCATTTTAATTGAAATTAAACACATGCATATACTTATATTTGAAACTATAGTAACTCCACCAACCACGTCAGACCTTCCATGAACATCCCAACCTTAGACCTCACTGCTCATCATGCTCAACAGTGGGTCACCCCCGAGCTGGGACTAAGCTCCACCCAAGGCAAGGGAATCCTAGGCTAGGTTGAGGCTATAGGAAAACTACACAGATCAATAAGAAGTATTCTCTCCATGAGCCTTCTTACGCCCACTACTCACAAACTCTCATTCCCCACATGCCTGTTCTGCCCGAGAGTATACACCTTCACAAGAACAATCCATCAGTGCTTTACATCACCTCTGGGCCTCGTCAACAGGACGGATTAGGAATTATCAGAGCTCCGTAGCTGGTGTTGGAATCTCTCTGGAAGAAAACCACTCTCAACAGACTTTCTCACCTAGAGAGAGTTGCTCACAGGCCTGACAAACAACCTCTTCTACCACAGTCTGACAACCCGGTTCTTCCACCAGTTGCCAATTCAATTCCCGGAAGTTTAGGATAACAACAACAACAACAATGTTTGGTTAAGTCACAGGTGACAACAACAATAGGAAGATGGGGTGTGGAAATCAAAAATGACTACAGGCCACTCAAACACAACATTGTTCAAGTACACCGGTTTGCAGGGTGTGTGACAAGAAATTCACGTAGAGTTCCAACACAGACTCTACGGTTCAGACAGAGGGTGTATCAACTTCACAAAATAACGTCACAGGATTCGAGTTTCAGAGTTGCGTGAGGGTATGCATGCTGAAATCAGACGAAAACATTATCAGTTTCAGACAGTCGATGGAAGAATTTAGGATGAACCCCTGACTCAGTTGATGCTTCAACCTTTAACTACATGCACCTAGGTTGACACTTGTCTTCTTGGAGATGCATGTGTTCCCTTTTGCACACTTGGAGCTGCATTTGTTTCCCCTCCCAGGACTTAGGATAAAAACATACACTTCAGATATATTTTGGAATAATAATAAATTATTATTTCTAATGAATTAAGCCCCTAAGCTTAACCCCTAGGCTCAAAAATTATCCTCTCTTTCCAACCTTTCAACCCCTTTTTCCTTACCCACCTTGTGGAAGCTTAGTCCCCCATCACTCTTTATTCGTGGTCGGTCTTCACACAACAACGTTTAATCTTTATTAATGTTATGCATATTACATATACAAAATCAGGCTTCTGGCCTTAATACTTAGGCTCTCCATCCTAATAAACACATAACCCTACCATCTTATCAATACTCGGCTCACCAACCTACAAACATTATTTACAATTCATAAACATGATTACAACAGGGCTCGTCCTTGGGAATATTACAATATGCCACACCAGAGTTTCAAGTAATGATTGCAGATGGAGGTACCATAAATTGTTCAGGGAAATGCCATAGTATTAAGCTCAACACGGGGGAGTATTTTTTGGATATCCCCATGATTTCCATCCAAACTGGGGGTGATTATGTTGTATTTGGGGTCCAATGGTTACAATCATTGGGACCAATACCCTTAATGTTCAAGATTGTTTCATGAGATTTTTCTCATATGGAAAGGAAATTGAGCTTAGAGGTATCCAAGGGAAACCATATAAAGTGACAAGGTCTAATAGAATGACAAAATTACTCAAAAATGGACACCATGGTGTAGTTGCACAATTGTGCTCACTTGATGTTCAAACATCTATATCCTTTGGTCAACAAGACCTCCAAATAGTTATCAACAATCATTACAAGGTATTTGGTGAAATGACTAAGGGTATTTCACTTGCTCGAGATCATGACCATGTTATTCATTTGCAACCAAGAAGTGTACCACTTAACATTAGGCCTTACACGTATCCATATGAATATAATAGTGAGATTGATTGCATGATCCATGAAATTTTAGAGGAAAACATCATTCAATCTAGCCAAAGTTATTTCTCTTCACCAGTGGTGATGGTTACAAAAAAATATGGTTCATGGTGTATGTGTTCAAATTATAGACAGCAAAACAAAAATGGCCATCAACGATATGTTTCCTATTCTTGTCATTGATGAATTATTAGATGAATTACATGGAGAAAAATTATTTACTAAGTTGTATATTCATTCAGGATATCATCAAATCAGAAGGAGACATGAAGACATTCCTAAAACATCTTTTCAAACAAATGAAGGTCGTTATGAGCTTTTGGTTATGCCATTTGGACTTACTAATGCACCTTCAACATTTCAAAGCTTGATGAATTATATTTTCAATCCCTTCCTTAGAAAATTTGTGTTAGTATTTTTTGATAATGTACTAATATACAACAAATATTGGGAAGACCATGTACAACTTGTTGACAAAGTATTACAACTATTTGAAGAGAAACAATTGTATGCAAATCCTTCCAAGTCTGCCTTTCGGGTTCAAGAAGTGTAATATTTCAGTCATATTGTATCTCATGGAGTAAAAGGGGACCCTAATAAAATTAAATCTATGAGGGAATGGACGATTCCCAAAACCTTGAAGAAACTTAGAGGATTCTTAGGGTTAATAGGATATTATCGAAATTTTGTCAATAATTATGTTCAAATAGAAACACCTCTAACAACATTATTAAAGAAAGAATCATTTTCTTGGACTGAAGAAGCAACCAAATATTTTGATAAAAATAAGGAGGCTATGTGTACTACTCCCATATTGGCCACACCGGACTTTACAAAATCATTTATCGTGGAGTGTGATGCTTCGGGCCATGGAATTGGTGCATTTTTAATGCAAGAAGGTAGGCCTATTTCCTTTGAAATCAACCAACTTAAAGGAGAAAACTCAGTCAAACCCATTTATGAAAAATAAATGTTGGTCATACTACATGCAGTTTAGAAATGACACCCTTACCTAATAGGAAGACACTTCAAAGTAAAAGAAGATCATGATAGTTTGAAATAATTCTTGAAGAAAATATTATCTTTAGAAAAGAAACAAAAATGGATTACAAAGATGCTAGGTTATGACTTTGAAATTATCTACAAAAAATTAAAAAATAATCTTGTGGCAAATGCCCTTTCAAGGAAAGAAGAAGAAACAAAGGGTTTACTATGTGTTATTTATATTCCACAATATAATAGGGTGGAATAAGAACGGATAGAATGTAAGCAAGATCACAAGGTATGCAAGATCATTCAACTACATGAGGACCCTAGTTCACTAGACAATTTTTTATGGAAGAATGATTTGTTATGATATCATGATCACCTATATTTGTGTAAGAATTCCAAACTCAAACAAAAGGTCCCTTTGAAATTTCACATTTGTCCTATACATAGATGATTTTAGGGGATAAATTTCTCCAATAGGATAATTTTCCATGGTTTTTCCCAAAAACGATTCGCCAATTTCCATTTTTTCTATGAACGACTCGCCCAGATTCCATAGAATAAAATTATTTTATCTTAAAAATCGCTAAAATTTTATAGAAACTATAGAAAATGCTTAGAAATTTGAATATTTTTACAAATTTATTGCCAAAATTTTTACATTTTCATATTAAAGACTAATAATATTAGCCCATGTTTCTACATTTTAATATAAATTTCCATCCTTAAAATTATACCTACTCCTATAGGAGGACATTCGGGATTATATAAAACATACCATAAGATCAGAAGAATTTTTTCTCGGAAGGTGTTAAAAGTGATGTTCAAAAGTTTGTATTTGAATGTTTAGTATGACAATAGAATAACGGAGAAACAATCAAGATGTCAAGTCTCCTACAACTATTATCTATACCAAGTCAACGTTGGGAAGAAGTTTCAATGGATTTTATTACATGTTTACCCAAATCCAAAGGAAAGACTGTCATCATGGTAGTAGTGGATTGACTGACAAAATACACCATTTTTCTCTATCATTTTCATCCTTTTAAATCAAGTATAATAGCTACAACATTGATGGAGATCGTTCAAAAGCTACATGGAGTCCCCAAGATTATTGTAAGTGACAGAGATCCATTTTTCACTGGAAATTTTTGGACTAAATCATTTTTTTGTTTGGGTACTCAATTGGTTCACAACTCATCTTACCACCTTCAATTCAATGGGGAAACTGAGATTCTAAATAAATGTCTAGAAGGATAAGTTCATTGTTTTTCATCCGATAAACAAACACAATGGGTCAAGTGGTTGTCTTTAGCAAAATTTTGGTACAACACATCCTTCCATAATTCATCAAAACATTTCCCATTTCTGACACTTTATGGATATCATCCTCCATCCAGAACATCACCCTTGAAAGGGAATACAAAGGTTCAAGCGTGGAGGACCACATAGGGAACAAACAAGAGGTTCTCAAACTATTGAAGGACAACTTGGTTATGGAACAAAATAGAATGAAAAAACAAGCAAATCAACATTGTGGTGAAAGGGAATTTGAAGTGGGGGATTCGTGTTTTCTGAGGCTACAACCTTATAAACAAATGTCCCTCAATAAACAAATGAAGGACACTAAATTAACACCCAAATAGTATGGCTCCTATAAGTTGTTTCGAAGGATTGGAAGTATGGCTTAAAAATTGGAGTTGCCTCCATATTCACTTGTACATTTAGTCTTCCATGTTTCTTGATTAAAGAAGGTAATTGGCAACAATATCCCAATCCAAAATATTTTATCAGATATTAATGAAGAAGGGAAAATCATACTAGAAATAGAAACAATCCTTGAAACAAGGATTAAGCAACTAAGAAATTGAGCAATCACGGAGTACCTCATCAAACGGAAGAACATACCAGTGGAAGAAGAAATATGGGAAGATGAGTTCTTCATACAGAAACAACCACAGTTAGTCAAGTGTTGAGGACAACACTTGTTTGAAGGGGAGGTTCATATTAAGACCTATAAAAATCCCCATTTTATGTCTAAAAACCCTTATCAAGCCCTAGATATTGAATTATTACATTTATAATATTATAATTGTATGTCTACTAGAACCATTCATGGTACCCTTTCATTATAAGTGTACCCTTTGTCTCCTATATATATACCAAGGAGATCTATTCTTAGGATCATTTTATCTCATCTCATATTGTATTCTAAATTGGATATACTGTAAAAGGACATTTCCCCCTTGAAGCAGACTATATTCATTGACTTTTTATCATTTTTTAAGGTGTCGATCATAAAATATTCCCACTCTTTAGAAAGAGAAGCTAGGAAGTGGTTTACGAACCTGCTAAATGGTTCTCTGAGAAACTAGATCTAATTCCATGAAAAATTCCTAAAAACATGGGGGTAAAAAAGGATTATAGGTATCAAATCACTAAGTTTAATGCCTCAAGGAGGAACAATGGTGAAATAGACCATGAGTTCTCCAACATAATCTACAAGTTATATTATCAAATATGTGAAATTGTTAAAGCTTCAGAACCTACAACAATGGTGGCTTATGTTGTTTCTTTTTTAGTAGAATTTACATTACATCTGAGAGAAATAAAGTCACTTGATTTGGATTCCTTTTTCAATGGAATTGAGTATCTATAAAGCATCATGAAGGCCTCAAGGATACAACTCATGACTAGGAAGGACCCCCCCATAATGAAGGGACTTCCAAGACATAAAGAAAGGTAAGGAGACTAATGTCTCCTCAGGCACTCAAGAGAACTTATCTTTGGAGGAAGTGACCAAGTTATTGAGGTATATGGATAATTACCTCACCATGGTAAAGCAAGGGTAGGTTTCCCATGATTTTATAGGGCTTTCACCAAGGAAAATAAATCATTCCCCCAAAAACAAACTTTAGTTCAGGAGGAGTCCAAATATGTTGCAAAGATAGAATAGGCCACAAGAGCCTAAAATACCAAAAACATCAAGAGAACAAGCTAACATGATGGTTCCGCCACCCCTCTACTATGAATATTGTTATGAATGAGGAGGAGAAGAACCTATATATTATCCTATGGGTCTCAATATGATTTTTCATCCAAATGATAAACTGAAAGTGGCAAGTGACTCTTTCCCCCTTCTTGGATTTGATGGCCTCCTCATGATGGAGGAATAAGAAGAAGAACTCCAAGGGGAAAATATATGTCTGCAAGAATAAGAACCCATATACTATCCCCAACCTAGCTATGAATGGTTTATGATAATATCATGGCTGAGGTGAGGAGGAAGTATGAGCTAATACCTAGGTTGAATTACCTTAATTTTAGGAAGAAATAAGTATTAAGGAGGGCCAAAAATTCCATAAGAGAGGAGCTCAAGGTTATTGAAAATTCAAGGAAAGAGATAATATCTAGATCATCTGATTTCTAGACGCCAATGATTTCAATAATAAAAGAACCAAAATTATCTGACAATTTTAAAGGATCCCTCATTCTAAGAAATGGAGGGAAGGTCCCCATGCCACTCATATATATATATATATATATATATATATATATATATATATATATATATATATATATAACCCTCTTTTGTTTCCTCCTCTCCATATCAATTATGAACTCAGTAAAATAAAAATACCAATGTCACTTTTTGAAGTTATTAAATATTATTTTCATTGAAAATAAGTGTCTACATGTTTTGGGATAAATGAGAAACTTCAATGTTTACCTACTAAAACTCAACCAACACAGGATATAAATGTTTCCCCAGGACCTAATGTGATGACCTTGTATAGTGAAGCCCCTTTGCAAGCATATCATATCAACCTCTAACATGATTCCCCCAAGGTAATACTAGAAAATCTTCCAAATGCGAATAAACAACTAACCCCCCTTTATACATCACCTTAGAGCTTCAAAACCTTCACCTCCATAATTATTTGTCAGAGCCTACCATTCACTAAGGCCTTTAATAATAATGTATAAATTAAAACCTGGCATCAATATACCCTACAAAGACTTGTATACTTGTATTATTGTAACATCACTACTAACTAGTCAACTTAGATTAGCAATTTCACTTAATTACTATGTTTAAGAAATAGCTAATTAAATGAATATTAAAAAAATTATATATATATATTTTTATCAATATAATTCAACATAACCCTACAATTTAAATCTTCCTTGTTAAATTGTCAACTAGATCATAATATATATGATGCGACTCTTAAATTGAAATACGAAGGAGATGGGTATACCATTGATGATTAAATTAATATTTACCCATAACCAACATATTGACATTTTGTTAAAAGTTCTAATCTACAACTTAACAATACCTACTAGCATTAATAGTACTAACAAGATCCTTAGAAAGCTTATACAAATATCCAAGCATTAACATTAAATTGTAACATCCGATATCACTAACATATTAATTAGTTATCAACATTATCAACGGAATGTTTTTCAATTTCATAACGCTTTAACTATATAATGAATAGTTCTATTACTAATCACCACTATTGTATTCTTAGAATTCCTTATTAGCATTAGTTCTTAATGAATACATATAACAATTTAATTGAATACATATACATATAACAATTTCTTACCTAGATACGTTTCAGTTTAGATACAGGTTCACTATTATTTGGTGTCCGCAAATACTAGAATTGGTTTTCTTCTATAAGTGTAAAATTACTTTCTTCCAGGACTAGCATCAAAATTGCATTCAGTTACTCCTAAATTTTTAGGGAGGTTCAACAGTTTCATTAGTGTCCAAGGTGACCATGAAATTTTAAGGGTCGATGAAAACTGCGTATATATAATTATAGAATCAAAATCATTTTATATATATATATAATCGGACCTAACTTCTCCAAACAATTTATGAGCTTTATTGTATTAGTCATTAATTGTCTTGGCGTAATCTATTAAATTTCACAGGATTTAAGTATAAATTCACCAGTAACATAAACTAAGGCGTTGATGGAATAACTCAATCGTTAATAAGTAAATAAGAAAATTATCTTATATTCGACACCGATTTTGGCATACCTTAAAATCAATAGTTTAAGCATGCATTTTCTCCAGTGCACAAATCTCAGCTACCTTGGGCTGAGCCTTACCTCGAATTTCCCAACGACAGTCTCGGTGTAATTCGACACTCAAAAAAATTAAACAAACGTACCTAGTTTCAACAACAGGTTAACTACACGAGAACTCCACTAGAGGTGAGTCATAACCATTATTGGCATTCAACTTAAGACGGGTCCCACTCGAGAAGATCAAATTACCAGCTAGACAATCTACTTATAATGACAATATATCGATAACAAACTGTGGAAATATGCACTTGACACTGAGAGGGGTGGGTGTATCAGTGTCTGAGATTTTGATTGCTTTTCACACTTTCATAAATTAATTTAATTAACTTAATAATATATATGAAGCTCAATTAATTATTCATGAACATTTGTAACATAAAATGTATGAAGTAGATAAAATATCTTTTATTTATTTATTTAACTTGAATGAATACAAATAAAATCAATCTTTTAATATCTTCAACTTCAACTGAATATGAGAGATCCAACTCTTTGATACAAGACCCAACTTGTAGTTCTCAGATTTAACTGAGATATGAGGAATCCAACCCTCATAACAAGACCCAACTTACTGATCTCAGATCTAACTGAGATGTGAGGAATCCAACCCTCATAAAAAGACTCAGCTTGTAAACAAGCACCAACCTGATAAAATGAACTTCCATTCAATCCATTATATATATATATTATCTACCAAGACACAATTCTTTCACCATACCTTTCTGTTTATATAGTATTCCAAAGGTATGGCATTGAACCACTGTGTCTTTTAATAATGAACCATTGCACCCTTTCATTTAATTAATTCTAAATATTTTTTCATTAAGCTTTTTATTTCTTTATTCATAATTCTCATGATTTAACTCTTCTTTAATAATGATTGTTTATTGGTTCATTAGTCCACAGATATCGAATTGTTGTTAATTCGATTCTTAATCAATAGGTCCTACCTTCAATCCAAAATTCTTGTGACTGTGGGCTCAAAACCGCAAACTTTATCCATTTCAAACGTTGTTTTGTTTAGTGTTTTTCTTCTTTTCCCCTTTATTCTCCTACATGAGACCATATTCAAATTTCCGAGGGCTTATTTAATTCTAGGCCCTTTTGCGCTCCTTGTTATCTTTTTTATCTTATCATACGACTGATGCTGGAACCAAGTCCTCCAGTACTCTGACCTTCAGGATTTTCGACCTTTGCAATCTTCCAACTCCCCCGAAGTAAATTCCGCCGAAGTGCGTATACTCTATTCACTAGTATATCAGATAGTTCTGACTTAATATATGGTTGAGTGGACTGTCCCCGCAAACTCAAAAAGGTGTTTTGTTAATGGCCTTCTCATTGTGCTCTTTTTGGATCTTCACCGTGAATCTTCCTTCTCGACTGACGGTTAAATATTACTTCGGGGCTTTAGCACTCCGAGACTCTAGGTTGCTAGAAACATGAAGTAGTTCAATTCCTTCGAAGGTTTACGTACCGAATAATTCATAACACGAAGATGACCGCTTCTTGTTGGTTAACATATCATGGTTACTCTATCCTTCCACTATGCTTGATCTAACATTCATGAGAGAACCTGGAGGATCTTAGATCAACGACCAACATTAGTTCACGACTTCGACCTTTGGCGCTTCAAGCATTTTCCTAGTAGGAGATGTTAAACATACCCGGATGATGTGATGTGGCTTGCTGAAATCACTCAATATGACGTGGACCCTAATTCTGTGTGCCACGTGTCACCTTGATTTGTGACTTTTAGAGTCCTTATGTGAAATATCAACCTTGACACTTCTCACCATTTGATTGGGCCACATGTCATATTCACATATTTCCACATTTCTTACTTTGTGACTTCGGTACTTCGTGGCTTCAAGATTTCTGGAATTTTTGTATTATCCTTCAATTATTTCCGAAGTGCTGAATAGATCTACCACCATATATTTTCAATTGTCTTGATCCTATGGTCTTCATTTATTTCAAAACTCTGGGGTTCAGGAGTTCTTCGTTTATCTGAGTTGTTTATCGCTAGAGTAGGTCAAGGCCAGAGTTGACCACCTTCTTCCTTGGCATGCTTTGAATATATCAATGGTTGAAGGGATTTCTTATTCTTCCTCTAATCCGATCATCGGGGGGAGTTCGTGACTTCATGGCTTCGGCCTTCGAGTAAATTTACCTGTTCTAGACTTCTTTTCTCCAGAGTGGTCAGCGATAGAGTTGACCACCATTGGACTCGCCTATCCTTATCCAATGGTCACCATGCATTGCCTAGATCTGATGGACCTCATTCACTTCAGGACTTTGGAGCTCTGATCTTTGGGTGAACTTACATGTTTCAGACTCTTTTTCGCCAAAGTGCTCAGCGTCAGATTTGATCACCTTCTTTCCTTTAGTGTGATATGATGGTTCAACATTTCCATTTCATATCAATAGTCAGTGCTTAAATCTAGATCAAATCTTGATCTAACAACTGAGAAACCATCTGAATCTCCTTCCTAATCGACGAAAGGAGTTATTTCGTGACTTTGGCATTTCATGGATTCTTACTTGTTTCCAGTAATCGTTGAAGTGGCGAAGTTCTAGAGTACTGAAGATTTATATCTCCTGCTTTATCCAACGACTGAGAAATGACCGAAATTTTCTCCATAAGATTTGACGATTGACGTTTTTCTTCATGATTTTGATGGTTTTAAGACTTCGTGTCTTATGGGGTCCGCTTATCCTGTCCTTCCACTTGATTATATCTAACGATCATGATAGATCCCAAATTAATCTAACTATTGTTGTAACTCTATCCTTTATGAGGGATTCTTCTGTGTAGGCTCTGGCTTCTCCATGATCTGATGGTCTAGGATTGTCCCGAGAACTACATCAACATACATGATTCTTCCTTGATTCTTTTGTAGTTTTTGCTGTGGGGATTTCAATCCTGATAACACTTCTGTAATGCACTCTCCCTTCTCAGCTTTCCTTCATCCTTTCCAAAAGACCTTAACATTTCATGCTATGATTCTATGTGTGTATTCTTTGTAGAATCTCCCCGCTATATCTCATGAGATTTAAGAACATAGGATCACCGTTGATCTTATCGTGATCAACACCGATCATGAATTTCTTCAGTCCCAAGGAGATCTTCCTTTGCCCCAAGGTGATAGTCATTTTCCTATGATTACTATACATGTTTGACTCATGTTTCCATCAATGACAACACAACCAATAAATCCAACAATCTCCCCCTTTGTCATTAAGGGAAACATATCTGTAAAACAAATACTTTTGCTTCCCCTATCATTGATCTCATTTTTAGATTGGAGGATTGAACTTTTACTTTATACCAAATAATGATATCAAATTTGTTTTATTGTTTTTCTCCCCCTTTGACATCAATGAAAAAGAGTTAAACTTTTACTTTTTTTCTCCCCTCTTGAATGTGCCAGCTGTTATCTCAATCTCTTGGCATTTAGTGTTCAAACAAGTAGTCTTATTGATACCAATGTTTTTTAGTGATAAAGTATTTTAAAAATAATCCAATGACTTCCTCATTTGATGACCAAATTAATTACTCCCCCCTGAGTTTTTACTCTTTCATAGGGTTTTACTATCTTCTCCTTTGTCCTCAAGGACAAGGGTGAAAATCTTACTGATATTCTTGATATGTTTCTGTATTCTTCTTGATATTTTGATTTTTCACATGAATACTATTGATCGATACCAATTCATTTAATTTCTATTCTTCAACCAATTTAATATCTTATTCACAGTCCTTTGACTCTGTAGAAGCCATCTTATTCACAGTCCTTCGACTCTGTAGAAGCCAACTTCAACTTCTGTCCCTTAGAAATAAGATTGAATTGGTCCTTTCATTTGTTGTTTGTATTGTTGCCTCAAATAATTAAAACATGCTTTAGTTTGTCATGATACTTAGGCTATAATCCACTTCTAACCCGATTGGGCCGTCCATATTATTAATCATGTTTTCCCTTCCTTTTATTCATATTTTTCATTGAGGGAAAATTTAGTAGTTCATGAAAATAACATTGGAAAACTTCGAAGATTTTCATTTCTCAATTCTTTTGGTTGATATGTTATTGAAGATTCATCATTATCATCATTGTTTTGTGTAAGTGAAACTTCTTCATTTTCTTCTTTGGTATTTTCTTTTTGCATTTTTATTTCATTGCTTAATGTACTCTTGATCTACATGATATCGTCAGGATATGCTATTGTGTCATATTCTTCTTCAGGAACTTTCCTTTCCCAAGTTTGATCCATTTCATATTCAAATATATGAATTTCACATTCCTTATTAGGAACTTCACCCATCATTTTCTTGTTATCAATTTCTTCATTTTCAGGTGCCAGATCATCTCTCTTGCTTTCTATTTCAGATTTTCTTCTCCATACCTTTTCATGAGATATTTTGTTTGTAGGATTTTTCTTTTCTATATTTGTTCTTTGAGACTTGTCATTTCTTTGTTTCTTCCAACCTTCATTAGATTTTCTTCCTGACTTGTATGAATTATTTCTCATGGATTGTCTTCTTGATTTTCTACAATTTTGGGATTTATGACCAAACCTATCACAATTGTAACATCTCATTGTATGATAAAACTTTGTTGTGTGGCCAAAGTAATTGCATCTCCAACATCTTATTGAGTTATTTGACCTTCCTGAATTTTTCTTTTCAATATTCTTGCATTCCAATGCTTTGTGACCAAAGTTACTACAAGAAACGAAATAACCATTGAAGGTGTTTCCATACTTGGGTTTGTTGTGACATGAGAAGTTTGTCTTTTGATATGTTTCTTGTTTTTGACTTTTATAGCTTCCTTCCTTGACAAATTTCATGGTTTGTTTTAGGTTTGTGATTGTACCTTTTTCTTTTGAGGAGTATGATCCTTTACCATGTTTTTGAATGGTGCTCCATTTTCCACCTTCTTCTTTCTTATTGTATCCAAGACTGGTTTTGTCATCAGTTGGTCTTTGACTATTCCAGATCCTATCTAGGATAGCTAAGCTGTTCTGGAATTTGACAGTTTCTTTTTTATTTTCATTCTTCTTTTTTAGGTTGATAACTTCCATTTCCAGCATGCGACATGTTTCTTCCTTTTTAATCAATTGAATCTTCAAAGATTCTTCTTTTTCCTTAGCTCTTTCAAGTTGAGTCTTTAGATTGATGACTATTTTTTATGTATCATCCAAGACTTATGTGCAGTTATTATTTTTTCCATATGTTTTTAACTCTTCTATATTTTTTGTTAGATCAACAACTTCATTCTTCAATCTTTTGATTTCTTCCTTGTTTTCTAGTTGAATCTTTTTGAGATTGATGGCTTCCAATTCCAACCTATGGCATGATTCTTCCTTTTTAGTTAATTGGATCTTATGTGCTTCTTCATTTTTCTTAGCTTCTTCAATTTGAGTCATTATTACTGCATTAGTACTTTCATCTATATTTTTGAATTTAATAATTTCCAATTCCAACATGTGACATGATTCTTCTCTTTTAGTTAATTGGATCTTCTGGGCTTCTTCATTTTTCTTAGCTTCTTCAAGTTGATTTTTTAGATAAATGACCATTTATTTTGTCTCTTCTAGTATCTTTTCTTGTCACGTATTTTCAATTATTCCATTTCTTATGTTAGATTAGCAACTTCGGTCTTCAATCTTTTGATTTCTTCTTCTTTTTCTTCTAGCTGATTCTTTTGTTCATCCTCTTCATGGTTAGATTCATCTAATTGTTGAAGTAGAAACATATATTTCTTTTGAAGTTTCTCCAACTCTTCAAAAGTGCACATAACTGTGTATTCAAGTTGGTCAAGAACATCCTTAGTTACTTCAATATATAGACCATTTGTTGGTTCCATACTAATCACTTCAAATGTAGTTATAACATCATTCTTAAAATCTAATAATTTTTCTTTAGTGAATACTGAGGTATTCATAAATTCCTTTATGTAGTAGTCTTCTCTATTGATGACTAGGGTTTGCATCAATTCTTTGATGGAATTGTCGTCTTCTATGTTTTGTTATTTATTCTGATCATAATTCTCTTTATCTATATTTTGTTCTTCAATCTGATTTGGTTTCTCCATTTCTGAGTTTTGTTCTTTAATATGATTGGATTTTTATATTTCTTTGTTTTGTTCTTTATTTTTATAAGAATTGTCTAGCTGGTTCCATAGCACTTTAGTAGAGGTGCAGTGCCCCATATTTTCTTTGAATTGGTTTGACAGTCCATTCTAGATTGCCTTTAATGCCATTGAATTATTTTTCTTTACTTCTTTTGCAGATTTGGTTATGTTCTTTGAGGTGGTTGAGTACCAAGGTTTATATATTACTGAATCCCAAACACGAAATCCTCTTGATTTCAGATGCCATTTAGTTCCTTCCCTCCATGAAGAGTATTTTGTTCCATCAAATAAGGGAGCTTCATTTGCGGAAAGAGACATTAGTCCACCCATTTCTTCAGAATATACCTTCCAATGTTTAAACTGTGTTGAAGGCACCTGCTCTGATACCAATTGTTGAAATATACACTTGACACTGAGAGGGGGGTGAATCAGTGTCTGGAACTTTGACTTATTTTCAAACTTTCATAAATTACTTGAATTAACTTAATAAGATATATGTAGCTCAATTAATTATTCAAAAACATGTGTAACATAAATTGTATGAAGTAGACAAAATATATTTCTTTTATTTATTTAACTTGAATGAATACAAATAAAATCAATCCTTTAATATCTTCAACTTCAATTGAATATGAGAGATCCAACTCTTGGATACAAGACCCGGCTTGTAGTTCTCAGATCCAACTAAGAAATGAGGAATCCAACCCTTATAACAAGACCCATCTTGTTGATCTCAGATCCAACTAAGATGTGAGGAATCCAACCCTCACAACAAGACTCAGCTTGTAAACAGGAACCAACCTGACATAATGAACTCCCATTCAATCCATTATATATATATATATAATCCACCAAGACACACTTCTTTCACCATACCTTTCTATTTATATAGTATTCCAAAGGTATGAAATTGAACCACTGTGTCTTTTAATAATGAACCATTGCACCCTTTCATTTAATTAATTCTAAATATTTTGTCATTAAAACTTTGATTTCTTTATTCATAATTCTCATGATTTAACTCTTCTTTAATCATAACTGTGTATCGGTTCATTAGTCTATAGATCTTTAAATGTTGTGAATTTGAGTCTTAATAAATAGGTGCTCCCTTCAATCCAAAATTCTTATGACCGTGGGTTCAAAACCACAAGATTTATCCATTTCAAATGTTGTTCTATTTAGTCGTTTTCTTCTTTTCCCCCTTATTCTCTTACATGAGACCGCATTCAAATTTCTAAGGGCTTATTTAATTCTAGGCCCTTTTGTGCTCCTTGTTAGCTTCTTTACCTTATCACGCGATCGGTGTTGGAACTAAGTCCTTCGATACTCTTGCCTTTGGAATTTACGACCTTTGCAATCTTCCAACTCCCCCAGAGTAAATTCTGTCGAAGTGCGTATACTCTATTCACTAGTAGATCAGATGATTTTGACTTAATCTGTGGTTGAGTGGACGGTCTAGAAAAAATCAACAAGGTGTTTTGTTAATGGCCTTCTCATTGTGCACTTTTTGGATCTCGACCGTGGAACTTACTTCTCGACATATGGTCAAATCTTGCTTCGGGGATTTGGCACTCCGAGACTCTGGGTTACTAGAAACCTGAAGTAGTTCAATTCCTCTGAAGGTTTACCTACCAAATAAGTCATAACATGACAATGACCACTTGCTATCGGTTAACATCTCATGCTTACTCTATCATGAGAGAATCTGGAGGATCTTAGATTAATTACCAACATTAGTTCATGACTTCTCCCTTCGTCGCTTCAAGAATTTTTCTAGTAGGAGAAGCTGACCATCCCCAGAGGCTGTAATCTTAGAGTGACGTGGCTTGCTGATGTCACTCAAGATGATGTGGACCCTAATTATATGTGCCACATGCCACCTTGTTTTTTGACTTTTACAGTCCTTATGTGTCATATCGACCTTGACACTTGTCACCATTTGATTGGGCCACATGTCATATTCTTCTTTTGCCATATGTATTACTTCGTGACTTCAGTACTTCATGGATTCAAGAGTTTTGGAATTTTTGTATTATCCTTCGATTATTACTGAAGTGTCTAATAGATCTACCACCACAGATTTTCAATTGTTTTGATTCTATGGCCTTCGTTTATTCTGGAACTCCGGGGTTCAAGAGTTCTTGGTTTATCTAAACTATTTATCACCATAGCAGTTCAAGGCCAGACTGGACCACCTTCTTCCTTGGTGCACTCTGAATAGATCAACGGTTGACATGATTTCCTATTCTTCCTCTAATCCGATGGTCGAAGAGAGTTTGTGACTTCGGGGCTTCAGCCTTCAGGTATATTTACTTGTTCTATACTTCTTTTTGTCGTAGTTTTCAACACCAGATTTAACCACCATTGGACTCACATATCCTTATCCAATGATCACCATGCATATCCCATATTTGACGACCCTCATTCACTTCAGGACGTTGGGGCTTTGTCCTTCGGGTGAACTTACATGTTTCAAACTCTTTTTCACCGGAGTGGTCAGCCTCAGAGTTGACCACCTTCTTTCCTTTAGTGTGATCTGATAGTTCAAAATTTCCATTGCAGATTGACGGTCAATTCTTAACTCTAGATCAAATCTTGATCTAATGGCTGGGAAATCATCTGAAGCTCCTTCCTATTAGATGAAATGCATCATTTCATGACTTTGGGATTTCGTGGATTCTTACTTGTTTCCAGTAATTTTCGAAGTGGTGAAGATCTGGAGTACTGAAGCTTTCTATCTATTGCTTGATCCAACAACTGAGAACTGGCCTGAATTTTCTCCAGGAGATTTGACGGTCGACATTTTACTTCACGATTTTGGAGGTTTCAAGACTTTTTGTCTTATGGGATCTGCTTATCTTATCCTTCCACTCGATTCTATCTAACGATCATAATAGATCCCGAATTAATATAACGGTTGATGCAACTCAATCATTTACAAGGGATTCTTTTGTGTAGGCTCTGGCTTCTACATGATCTGACGGTCCAGGATTGTCCCAAGAACCACATCAATGAACGATATTATTCCTTGATTCTTTTGGAGTTTTTACTGTGGGGATTTCAATCTCGATATCACTTCTGCAATGCACTCTCCCTTCTGATCTTCCCTTCATCCTTTCCAAAATACATTAACATTTCATGCTCTGATTCCGTGTGTGTATTCTTTGTAGAATCTCCCCACTATCTCTCCTGAGATTTAGGAACATAGGATCATTGTTCATCCTATCGTGATAAACATTGATCACAAATTTCTTCGGTCTCAAGGTGATCTTCCTCTACCCCAAGGTGATCTTCCTTTTCCTCTGATTACTATACATGTTTGACTCATGTTGCCATTAATGAAAACACACAACCAATAAATCCAACACAAACTGCAGACATAAATCCGACATGAGGATTTAAGTGTCAGTAATATTGTTGGTTTTTTGAAATTCGTCTATTAAAGGCCTGTGTAGTCGATAGGTAGGATAATGGCCACTAAAAATATATTTCTAACAATTAAAGAAAACAAAATTTCCATTCTATCTACTCTTCCCATTGAGAATTCCTTACAAATAAACCTTTATGCCAAGGAATAAAATCATTTAATAATAAAAAGTGGCAAGGCATGTCATATGGATTGTAACGAGTCTAAAGAAATCTATGAAATTTGATACCAGCTGAGCTCGAGAAATTAAGTTCTAATACGAGTTATCCACAAACTAAATAAGTAACTTATTCAATAGATCATAGAAGGTATTGTAAAACAAATCCCTTTTATCTTTCAAAAAGAGATACACTCTCAATTAAATCAAAACCCCAGACTACCTATTTAAATAGATATTAAAAGTCTAAGAAGTGAGGAGTAATATTTTTTCATCATTCAGATTTGACTCTAGCTAACCTAAGTTTTAGTTCACAGATCTAAAATAATATATAATTATAACTTCTAACAGAACATTTACAATATAAATCCAAGGATATTTTATATCGATACAACTACAATGAACACCTAGAAAGGATCGATTCACATAAAATTGAAATAAAAAATTTACTGCGTTGCATTAACTGTAAGAATACCCAGGCTTGAAAACAAATTAATTCGACATCGATCCGAAACCAACACCAATATCAATTAGACTAAGAGAATCAACGAATTCTTTCGTATACACCATTTGAATTTAAATAGTAAATGGATGTTTCAAATTTCCATCCATATATTCGATCTAGATATATCTATGTATCAAAACTTAACAGAATTGAAAATTTAGAATTATTTAGTATGTATATAAATTAACCGAATTGTGATTTGTCAAGATCATGATGGAATAATCACTAATATTTCTTAAAAGAACTTTTCTGGTCATTCAATAGGAGCTCTACTATCGTTACCTTCAACCAAAAACTAAATATTCGCTAAAATAGAAAATCTTCATTACAATAATTAAAATTATATATCTCCGAATCATATGAAACATATTTACAATAATCATTTTATATTACCAATCAATTTTACTTCCCTTCATATACAAACATAAAATCAACATTATTTAACATTTTACAAAATGAACTAGTTATGAAAATATTGTAACCATAAGTTCTCTTCAAGCCGAATACTTTTGCGACGTCTCCTTCTCCACTTTCCAATACCCACGACTTCACCATTATCTCCCAGCCAACATTGGGGTTAATCTTCTTTCTCCTTAGTCCCCCGAGCTGCAAAGGGGCCACACACCAAAAAAAAAACAAATAACACCCAAAACTTTCCTTGCAAGGAAGAGCTTCCACTCCTATCAAGTTTTGGAACCCAACTCTCACAAGTAAAAATTAGTCAAGAAAATTTTGGCAACATAACAATACTAACAAAGGTGAGATCCTTTTCCCCTCTTCTCCATTTCGTTTATAGAAAATTTATCAATGACACTTGTCCTCATGCACAACAAATTCATTTTTAATAATTAAATTAAAGGATTATTCACCCAATACATGTGTCACACTCTCACAAGGTTGTTCATGTAATTTCTCTTTTTATTTAATTTAAAAATCATTTTTCCCTCACATTCCCCAATGTGTTCCTATTTTTTCTCTTAGTTGTCCCTTAGTTCCCCAATATCTCATTTATTGAGAGTCCCCTAACTAGATATTAGTTTGAGTTAGATTAGGAGTCTTCTTTTAGTTAGGATTAGTGGTAGATTTATTCAAAATGCTACTCTATGTGGACACCCTATTCTCTCATGTTTTAATTTCTATTTATTTATAAATCCCTTTTATTATTTTCATGCACACATGTGCATTTTACTCAACCTTTAAATTTTTTATTTCCTCTTTTCTAGAGTTTGATTATCTCAATTTTATTAACTTATTTAATGTTTTATTTAGTCCTTTATTTAGACTTAGACTTAAACTTAGGCTTAGAATTCTTAGTTTATACTTCTTAGCTTATAATTCAATGATGAATTAACCATTATATTCTAACAGGGTCTCAACATTTTTATTTTGTTTTCTAGTCCATCTAGATTTTTATTGACTCACAATTTTATTATGTGACGTGTCGTTCAAGACACATCTTCGTGCTCCAAGGGTGCCACCCGCCTTTGACTAGTTTTGAAATTTAGTCAGACCTTAGAGTGAACACTCCACTTGGTCAACCTTGTCTAAGAATAAAAGCTTCTAAGGAATAAGGATTATTCCTTATTGCACACCCCTTAAATTTCCTTGTGAGCGACTAGCTCATCCTTCCCTTACGACATCATGGACCTCTCTAACTAGGAAATCGTTAACCTACAGTTCAGGTCATGACGGGAGTGCTAGTAGGTTGTGACAGGGACACTTCCACACCTCCCCCTCAAATGTCTGGTTTTTGTGCATGACCCCTTTACTCCTTATGTGAGTAGGATTAACAAGCGTCCCCGAGCCTGCATCCATTGACGTGAACAATGTCAATAATGAATATACATAAATCCATACTGAAACCATCATATATACATGTAAATCGATACTCAAAACTCATTCCAAATACAAGATCACTCCATGAATCAATCCGGAGTCCAAAGAAGTTCATTGATGCCCTCAACATCCTCAACCTTTCATGTATCATGTACACTCATGAAAACTAATAAATAATACTTGTCGATACATATATACATCTATAAATTACATATAATCCCAATGACATCATAACATAACTCGTAAGAAAAGAAAAATCATAATGTACCATAACTGGATCACTTTCTCGCAAGTGTCCTTAAAGAATAGATCCGTATAAATGTTCTCAATGGAGCTGGATGTTACATACACCCCCTCTTGTTTTAAAATTCATCCTGAAGTTTGTACAATATCAATAATAGTAGCAATAAATGTATGTAACAAGATCTACATATCTAATCTATCAAACAAATAAAGAAACTATTGATGCATCTCAAATGTGTCCTCCCAATTCGTCGAGTGTGGACTATAATGGTCCCATTGGACCTTGACTTGATCGACTGTTCGATGTCGTAGCTATCGAGTGAGATGGTCTAGAATGAAAATTAGCTCCACCATGAGAGCACCTTAGTCTGACACCTGCAAAGAAATCATGTCAATAACACGTGACTGATATGAAATATTGTGTCACAAAACAGATACATGAAATACATCGTGCATATGCCTCAAAGAATCAGGAAAATATAGTCGATAATCCACGATCCCTTTATTCTCCACAACTTTGAAAGGTCCCAAAAACCTAGGAGAGAGTTTACACCCTTTCCAAACTTGATCTAACTCTTATGTGGTTTGACCCGCAAGAAAACTATGTTGCCAACCTCATAACTGCGGTCAATGTGATGTGCATCAACATAATTCTTCTGTTGATATTGCACTTCTTTAATTCTTTGTATTATCGATTGCATCTGTTCTTACATTTCCTGGATCACATCTGATCCCACCGATACCCTATCCTCAAGTTGATCGCAACTTAGTGGTGTCCAAAATGGTCGTTCGTAAAGAAACTCAAACAGTCCCATCTTTATCATACTCTGATAATTATTGTTGTAAGAAAATTCTACCAATGGTAAGAAGTCTTCCAAACACTTATGTTGATCCATCATGTACATTCGCAGAATATCCTCTAAAATATGATTTGTTCTTTCAGTCTATCCATTTGTTTCAGGGTAATATGTAGTAATAAAATTTAGTTACGTTCCCAATGACTCTTGGAAACTAGTCCAAAATCATCCAGTAAACAACGATCATTGATTATATATGATCTTCCTTGGTACATCGTGTAGTCTCACAATCTCGCTAACATAAATTATAGATATATCCGACTCTTGATACATTGTACACACTGGAATAAATTGTGCACTCTTCATCAGAGTGTCGATGACCACAAAAATCGAATTTTGTCTCCTAGCCATAAGTGGAAATCCAACAATAAAATCCATCCAAATGACTTCCCATTTCGATTCAGGAATCACGTGTGGTTGTAACAATCCTATTGGATGTCTATGCTCAACCTTCAATTGCTGACATTCTAGACATATCACCATGTAATTAACTCTATCCACTTTCATTCATTTCCAGAAGAACACAGACTTTAAGTCTTCCTTCATTTTCGTGACTCTTGGATGAGCCATGTACACTGCTCGATGTGCTTCACTCAAAATCAAATACCTCATTTTGTCATTAGGTGGTACATAAATTTTGTCGTTATACCTCAATAATCCATCATTGTCCAATGAATAACCTTCAAACTTTGGTACCATCATGTTATCTTGTCCAATATTACCCTTAACTTCTTTGTACAAATCATCATCGATATGTATTGCTAGAATATTTTCTTGAATATTCTTCTTAAGAGTTATCACTTAGAATATGCGTGGTCTCTGAATCAACACATATTCTACTCTATTCATCAGTCCTTTAATATAAGTAATCTCAAATTCATATTCACTAAATAGTTTTGACCAACGCCTTTGTCGCGCCTTCAAGTCACTCTGAGTAAAAATATGTTGTAGTCCACAATGATCATTCTTTAACTCAAATTTTTGTCCGATAAGGTAATGTCTCCAAACTCGTAAGGCATATACAATTGATAATAAATCCAAATCATTCTTTGCGTATTTCCCTTCATGCCTTCTAAATTTCCTTTAAATATAAGCAATCACTCGTCCTCCTTGCATAAAAAATCCACCTAAACCTTCCTTAGATGCATCCATGCATACCAATAATTCCTTGTCTATATCAAGGACCTTAAGTATCGATGTTTTCGTTAACAACTCCTTAAGCTTATGAAATGATTCCGTGCATTTCTCAGACCATACAAACTTCTTTTTTTTATTCTGCAATTCTCTAATTGGATTTTCTATCTTCAAAAAACATTCGACAAAACATCGATAATAACCTGCTAACCCCATAAAGCTATGTACTTCTTGTACATTCATCGGTGATGGCCATTCCATAATAACCTCTAGTTTTTTTGGATCGATAACAATACCTTCTCTAGATATGATATGTACCAAGTAATGAATCTTCGTCTGGTAAAACAAACACTTCAACAACTTCTCGTACAACTATTTTTATCTTAGACACTGTAAAACCAATCTCAAGTATTCGTTGTTTTGTTCTTTCATCCGAGAATAAATCAGTATATCGTCAATGAATACTTGTACAAACTTGTTCATGTATTCATGGAACACCCCATTCATCAAAATCATGAATATTCCAGGGGAATTCGTCAACCCAAACGGTAAAACAATAAATTCATAGTGTTTGAATATCGTCTTAAATGCGGTCTTAGGGATATCTTATTCCTTAATATGTAACTGATGATATCCCGATCTCAAGTCAATCTTTGAAAACATTGTTTCTCCCTTCATTTGATAAAACAAATCGTCAATCCTTGGCAACAGATACTGGTTCTTGATCGTAGCTTTGTTCAATTGATGGTAGTCAATGCAAATCCTCCACAATCCATCCTTGTTTCTAATAAAAATCATGGGCACACCCCACAACAATAAGCTTGGACATATAAGTCCAAAATCCAAAAACTCCAATTTTATTTTCAACTCCTGTAATTCCGATGTCGACATATGGTATGGATTTATTTCAATAGCTTCAGTTCCAGGTTTCAAATCTATGGTAGAATCCAATTCTCTTTCTTGCGGAAAACCTGGCAATTCCTCAAAAAATACATCGACAAACTCTGATACTACAGGAAGAGTTTCTAATCCTTTGGTGCCCCCCTTTTATTTAATCTCTAATATGGTGTATATATTACACCCCTTGTGCATACGTTTCTATAATTGTAGAGAAGAATAAACCTCAACGACACTCATGGGTTCCTTCCTACAATTACTCTACTATATCCCAATTCATTTGTTAAACTTAATCGTTTAGTTTTGTAGTTAAGTATCACATCATGCGATTCTAACCAATCCATCCTGATCACTACATCGTAATATCCCAAGATTGTAACATGCAAGTTTACACTTGTCACGAAGTCACCCAAGTTAATGTTATAGTCCTTAACCTTTCCTCCAACCTTTTGATTGGCACCTGATGCCATTTCCACATGTCTAAACTCATATTGTTTGACTACCTTTATCTTAATTCTTTTAAGCACAACACTGGAGATAAATATCTCAGTAGCTCTTGGATCTATCAAAATACTAAAATCTTGGTCGACTATCATACCTAACGTCTCGAGCGCGGTGGAATGATGCTCGTCCTAGTGGTTATTCACTACTGCATGTATCCTGTGGGACTTTCCCAAATATCCAACTGTCGTAGGTCCTGATGATATGAAAAATATTTCCTTCTCAAGAGGAAAGTCTCTCTGGTAATGTGGCTCTCCACATGTCCAACATCCATTCTTCGGTCCGATACTCCTAGTTCCAGAAGTAGAAACTGTTGGCCTAGGAGACTGCTGTGTTGGTCTATTCTACAAACTAGGTCTAAACTATTGTTTCTGTTGCAGATGAAGCTGTTTTTACTTCTGCGTTGAGGTATTTGAGATCCCTTTAACTCAACAACAGGAAACAAACCCACCTAAGAGGCCCAATTAGACTCGTAAGTGTTTGATGAGTGGTAAGGTTCTCTAGATTCGTGATCAAAATGGAATTATCAATGGGATTTAATTGTGATTGACATATATATATTTTCTATTAAGCCTTTCCTCAGGCTATGCAATTCTCTTTTTGGTTCTTTTCTAATGTTTATAACAAAATAAATATAGAGCTCTAAACTAGATGGTAGAGGGAAGCTAACTATGTGTTGGGGGAAGGCTGGGTTGTAGGATAACCTTTATACCATAGCATGCAGACGAAGAAGATATAAAATAATTCAAACTAGAATTAAGACCATTTTGATTAGTAGACATTCAACATTGTCTGAGATAACATTAACAGAAAGAAGATATACATGTGACAAGAAGTTAGTGCAAGAAAAGTAATTTTCAATGCTCTATTATCAATCACAGGTTAACACAATCGATTTATATTCATCAACTAGAATAAAAGAATTGTTACAACCTCATCAGATAATTTTAAGTAGTAGATACAATAACTCTTACTCAATACAACAACAAATATTGAATCCATAGAGAAAGATAATCCCCCTTGGTCCAATCACATTCACGCCTTAGATGAAAGAATTTTCCTTGGCTTCAAACAAAACTTCTTAATAAAAATAACTTGCACATAAATAGTTCTCTTACAAAATAAATAAAAAACATTTCTCTCCAAAACCATCGAACCCCTCTAACATACGAAATATGCCTATTTATCATAGATGTGGAGGCCCTCAACCAGTGTATAATTGAGGCTTAGCTCAACACATCGGTTGTAAAACAACTTATTAACTTAACTAAAACACATTGTTGGAGCATGTTAATGAATACTCCAAACTTGACTTAACAAAAGGAGTGGTTCTTATCACAAAAAAAATACCACTTATTATGTCTGAATTTAAAAGAGTTTTTCAATTGAACAATTAAAAATTCTACTAGCACTGAAGCTAGACTGATGCACATGCTGGAGTGAACCGAGATTTGGCAGGAAATGACTGGGAGTGACAGAGTTGTGTTATGTATCGAGAATTAGCATGCAACCCGCTATTGGAGGCCACTAGGAGATAGTTGGATGTTAGTAGTGTTTTTCCCCCACTTATCCCCTAGAGGAAAGAAACAAGTCATCGACGTTTTTTTGAGCCTCTGATATTTCTTCTACAGTCTGGACGTGTAGTTTATCCATTCCTACTTTTGCGTCCCTTTTTAAACATTTCAAAATGTGCCATAAATTTGGGTGAGCCACTTCATAAATCTGACATTTGGGGGATTTGGAGCGCAATTATTCGTATCACCCGAAGGCACCAACTCCTAGAGTCATTAACCACCACTTATCACTAATTTTCCCGAGATTTATCCTTAAAAATTTGGTGTTTCGCCACTTCGACAATTCGGGGGCTCGAGAGTTATGGATGCTAAGTTTGAGAATCTCCTAGAGTTACAATGATGCAAAGTGGCATGGAAGTTAGAGACCCACTTTGGTTGTTTGGGGCTCCGAAACTTTGACAATTCTGGGGTTCGGAGAACTGTGTTCGCTTTGAGTTGAAATTCCCCGGAGTGTTAAACTCTTAGAGTGATGTGGTGGTATGATGCCATATCACTAATATGTCACAGAAATAAGGGTGACACGTGTCACTTGAAATATCACAAATGGTGGACCCAAATATGCTTGAAATGAGTGCCAAGTGTCATGATAGGAAAGTTCCACGCATCTCAACTGATGGATGCCACGCATCTCTGGCTCTTCGATGGTTTAGCACTTCGGGGTTCATGAGTTTTTGTGTTTCTCTAAATTGAAATATTTTGTAGTGGCGATCTCTTGGATCTAACGTGTCCACATGAATTCAATGTCGCTGATGTGTCTGCATGAAAGAGAGTGCCATGTGTCACCTTGAATAGTGGATGACGTAACCCAAATGACCTGAAATAAGTGCCACATGTCTTCGGCACTTCGGTACTTCAGTTCTTCGGCTCTTTGGCACTTCATTGATCTGCACTTGTCTCGAAGTAAAATATCCTAGATGGATGATCTCCTAGATCTGACATGGTAGTTTGATGTCATATCGTTGATGTGTCACATAAAGAAGGGTGAGACGTGTCACCCAGAAATGGGCAGATGACGTAACCAAAGGTGTCTAAAATAAGTGCCACATATCTCAACTGATGAATGCCACATGTATTAATTGATGAATGCCATGTGGCTTCTATGTTTCAGTAGTCGGGAGTTTTGAGTGCTAAGTGTGGAGATCTCTCAAATGGATGATCTTGCAAAGTGATGCGATGGTTCAAAATTCAGGAGTCTTCGACAAAGATGAGCTCAAATGTTTCAGCGCCGAAGTCGTGGAGTGAAGTTTGTGTAACTCTGCGATTAAACCTCGCTTGATTTTGAGACTCTGCATGCATAGGAGTCGTTGATGTGCATTGACTATTAGATCTTCGTCGTTGAATTTTTTACCTATCAGTTTGGCTTGAAATCTAAGCCCGAAATGGACTTCTCTAAATTACTGCATCTTTCCCGTGGAATCTTACTATGTGTACAAAGGACTTGGTGGTCCTGGATGTCTCTTGGTCACACAAAAAACTTGGTGGACCTGTTGCAAGCTCAATAAATGGAAAACATGATGACAAGTATTTCGAACCAAATCATGACATGCAATTATCCTTCAAGAAAACAGAAACAATTTACCTAAAGAATAAATCAAGAAAGATAATTATGAAAAACCAAGTCATTTAGTAATGGGAAATTGACTCAACCAACCAAAAGAAGAATGATTTTCAAGAAGGTATAGGGAAAATGAGGCAGGAGGGGTGTGAGGAGTGTTTCATTTCAGCGTCGAGGATTTTCCTTTAGACATACATCCCTGCTACAACGTCCTATCCTGC
>SNQJ01S0004734.1:117280-139177 GCA_010110895.2 Picea sitchensis | reverse complement strand
AAAATCCATGTGCATATTATTTTATCCTAAGTTCCTAGCAAAAAGGAAAGGCGTGTACAGGGAGGCATGTGGATGGAACGCATGCAGTTCCCAGGGTGAAAAATTTCCACCCTGACGCATGCAAATAAAACAGAAAGGAACAGCCGTGGGGAGGGATCTATCGCATTCCATTCGACCCGACTGCCCTGACCAGGAGAAATATGAGCCAGTCTGCAAGAGACCTCTTGTATGTCTATTACAGAGAGGAAGCCTGTGTTGGGTGTTGAAGAGTGCGTGTTTACCCTTGTTCAGAGCCATGGAGTTTGTCTGTGAGAGAAAACTAGTGTGTGCGTTCCCTGAACGAAATGTCCATGTCAATTTCGAGGAAGAGTCTTTGTTTGCCCAGGAAAAGATGAGCGAGCTTGTGCATAGAGCCCTATTCTGAAATCTTGATCGTGAGAACATCCTGTGACTGCTGAACTAGTTCTTGGGAAGCCTGTGTCCAATTTCCCTGTGTTTGTTGTGGCACGCAGTTATGGACTACGTGAGGCTTGTTGGCCTATGAGAGACTCCCTCTAGGTGAGAGAGTGCGCAAAGGAAGGAGAGAGCTCTTGGAAGGAACCCTGTAGCTACCACAGAACCCGGAGACTTCCGGGTCGGTCTGTTCCTGTAACCCAGGGTAAGGGAGACTGGCAGCCGAAGGACTATCCAGGTGACAGAGAAGGTGCACTCTCCTGGGGTGGAACAGGCATGTGGGGAATGAGGGTCTGTGGGTAGTGAGTGTGGGAGATTCCTAGGAGAGCATTCTTCCTGGTGGTTGTGTGTGACTGAATTCCCTGTAACCTCAGCCTGAGTCTGGATTCTTTCCTTGGGGTGGAGCTCAGTCCCAACTCAGGGGTGATCCACTGTTGAGTGTAGGAGCAGTGCGGTCTACCGCTGGGAGGTTCGTGGAAGTCCTGCATTTGGTTGGTGGATTTCTCCACTGTCACAAGATAAGTGTTTAATTATATTTTTACCACATTTTATCATGATTGTACTGGATCTGTTATCATGTTTTTCGCTGTGTAAATGAATTACTGTTGAAATCTATGGATTGTCTAATTATAACAGTAACTATATGTTTATTTTGAGAATTAAAATGTATCTTTTTGTTGTTATGCATGTGATTATACAATTCTATATGTTTTATGTAAAATTCCATGTACAGATTGGTTAGAGAGAGGTTTGAAAGCCTCAGTAGTGAAAAGTGACACTACATCATTCATCAATCTCATGAAAGTACTGGGTGCATTCGTTAAACCAAATGGCATAACAAGCCATTCATACAACCCTTCAGTCGTCTGGAATGTTGTCTTCCATTCATTACCTTCTCTCATACGAATTTGATGATACCCGCTTCTCAAATCAATCTTTGAAAATAATCTTCCTCTACTCAAGCAATCCATCAATTCATCCATCCTTGGCAATGGAAATCTATATCTCATGGTAATCTTATTGATTTCTCTTGAGTCCGTACACATCCTCCAGCCTCCATCTTTCTTTGGGCTGAGCACTGTTGGAACAATGCATGGACTTAAGATCTCTCAAATCAATCCTTTGTCCATTAAATCCTGGACTTGTCTCTTGACTTCTTCATTTTCTTGCGGTGTCAACGTGTACGCTGCTTTGTTTGGTAAACTGACTCCAGGTATAAGATCAATTTGATGGCTTATACTCCTGATCGGTGGCAACAAACAAGGTAGTTCGTCCACTACTATATCAACGAACTCCTCCAGTAACTTCTATATTTCCTCTGGTAAATCATCTATCCTCATACTGGTCAACACAATTCTGGGCTTCTTGACCACAACAAATTGTGTGTCTTCCTTCTTCTTAACCTCCTTAAGAAGTTCCTTCCCACTTATGAGAAGTACAATGTTGCTTACCTCTAGTTTTACTTCTTTATCCTTAATCGACAACAACATGTGAGTTCTCTCATTCTTCTCCAGGGTGTATGTGTTCTTTCTCCCATCATGAATCACATTCCTGTCGTATTGCTATGGTCTACCTAGCAATAGATGACAAACATCCATGGGAATGACATCACATAGTATTTCATCCTTATAACCCCCTATCTTAAATTCAATTAAACATTGTTTAGTGACATTTACCTGATGTCCTTTTTGTAGCCACAAAACTTTGTATCGGCTTGGATGTACGATATTCTCCAACTCCATATTTTCTACCATCTCTGTAGAAACGAGATTGTTTTTGCTACCACTGTCCATGATAACTTTGCATACCCTGTCTTTGGTCTTGCAAGCAGTTCGAAAGAGTCTATTCCTTTGGGTTGGGTTCTCTGCCACTTTCTCCGGATTCAAGAGAACTTTCTTCATCATCAAGGATCTTCCGCCCTCAGCATTTTCTGTCTCAACATTTTGTCTCTATTCTTTGTCAATGTGAGTTTCACCATCTTCTTTCTTCCTATCTGGACACTCATAAGATTTATGTCCATTTTTCCCACAGACAAAGCATTTTACTTCACCTCATTGGGCTCTTCCTCTTCGTCGGGTACGAGGAAATGTATTTCCATCAGCATATTGCCCTCTCTGTGAGCTTCCTCCTCTCTCATGCTGAGTTTCAGGCTTCTTTCCCTCTTATTTAGGCTTCTGAAACCTGTCTTGGACAATTGTTTTGTCTCTGGGTTGACTTCTACCTCGGCCTCTTCGACCTTGCTTTCAGCTCAACTTCTCTTCATCTTTCAGAGCCATTTGATAAGCATCTTCTACAAATCGAATGATCATCATGCTCATCTCATATTGAATGTCATATCTCAGACCATTCATGTACCTGACAACCTTTTCATCATCGCTTTCTTGATGATCTGCTATGATGTTTTTCTTCTAGAACTCTTCAGTATATTCTTTCACTGACATCAACGTCTGTCTCAAATTATGCATTCTCCGAAATAGAGTGATTTGATAATCCTTGGGTATGAATTTGTCTTTCATCCTTGCAACCATTCTATCCCAGCTCTTGATTTTTTGCTTGCCTTTGCAGTGTCTGTTAGCCTAAAGTTCATCCCACCATAGTGTTGCATTCCCTTTAAGTCTTGTGATAGTGTTCTTGACTTTCTTATCTTGCTTGACATTCTCATAGTCGAAGTATTTATCCAGAGTTCTAATCCAATCTAGAAGCTCTTCAGCATCCAAGTTTCCTTCATATACTGGAATGTCCATTTTTTCTCTGGCACCCATCCTAGCAATAGCCCTGAATAGGCGTTCATCCACAACATCCTCAAATGCAAATTCTCCTTCATGTCTAGCTTCATTTTAACTTTCAGCCTCGCTGATATCCCTAGCGTCGATTGTGCACCTCTGTGTTGTCTCCATGGCATCAAGCCTGGTACATAGTTCGCGCATTTCCCTTTCCACTGCTGGACCAGGCATTGGTCTGTCTCTTCTTCTCAACGACATGGGTGAGAAATGCTTCTCTTTTCTCTTCTACAGAAAGCAAAGAATTTTTTTGTGCTCTGATACCACTTAATGTAGACCCCCGAACCCTCGGGTCGAGGTCCGCACAGGATTTCTCTAAATATGCCCTTGGGCCGAAATGCTCCATTGTTTCGCTGGAATGTCCAGCAATTTCACAGGTCCTTTTTAAAACTTGCCCTATCTAGACTGAACCCAAGCATGAGCCTTACTCTCCTATATGACCTTGATATAGTCTTTACACAGACGTCTCTCGCTTCTCGGAAGTTCACGAGTTCGGGCATTGAAATCTCGTGCTCCTCTTCTACGAAACCCCGAGACGCGATAGTCAATGGTGGTTTGACTTTTCTTTCACCTTTTTCGCAACTCACAATATCACGAGTTGGAGTATAGACCCTTTGTGCTTCCCCTTTGTGAAATCTCGAGATGCGATAGGATAACTATGGTTGACCCCTCGATGTGCGAATAGATGCTACCTGTCACCCTTCCAGTCCTCACCTGATAGATGTGCCACACATTCACACAAGCTCTCGACTCTTCGCCACTTCAAAACTCCTACACTATCCCTCTGTCCCTTCAAAGCTCTGAAATCTGAAATGAGAGTTCACGGGAGATCCGATGGCCCTTGTTGGCTTGGATCTAATGACCCTATTTCTCTTGATATTATAATTAGAAAAAAACTCGTCGTAACTCCCCTTGATCCTCTACAAGATCTAATGGCTCTCGGATCTTTGGTAGTTCTCCATGGATAATTTTTGACCGTTCAATTTCTTCCTCCAGAACCTCTGCGAAATAAACTAATGTTCCTCCACCGGAATTTATCCTCCTGCAAAGCGACTTCACTTCGTCTCCCTTTCAATTATTTTGATTTCTGCCTTTCCTTTGAAGTACTCAAAAGTGTTACCCCTCCTTGCGGTCCCCACCTGATAGATGTGCCGCACATTCACACAATCTCTCGTCTCTTAGCCACTTCACAACTCCTACACAATCCCTCTGTCCCTTCAAAGCTCTGAAATCTGAAATGAGAGTTCGTGGGAGATCCGATGGCCCTTGTTGGCTTGGATCTAACGACCCTATTTATCCTGAGATTATAATTAGAAAAACACTCGTCATAACTCCCCTTGCTCCTCTGCAAGATCTAATGGCTCTCGGATCTTCGGTAGTTCTCCACGGAGAATTTTCGACCGTTCAATTTCTTCCTCCAGAACCTCTGCGAAATAAACTAATGTTCCTTCACCAGAATTTCTCCTCCTGCAAAGCGACTTCACTTCACCTCCCTTTGAAGTATTTCGATTTCTGCCTTTCCTTTGAAGTACTCAAAAGTGTTACCCCTCCTGAGATTTCACTTGTAAACTCGAGTCTCCTAAAAAAAACTCCTGCATGTACTCCTTGCGACAATCCTTCAAATACTTTTAAGTATTTGATTCTCTGACTCTGTGTACCTTTCTGCAACAATAGTCTTTCTCTCTTCTACCATAGTTAATAACCTCTAAAGTCTCAGCTAGCCTACGTACACCTTACACGGCTTTCGTGCTTCACTTTCACTTCTGGGGGAATGAGAACAACGGTATCTCTCCTAAGATTTCAGAGATAAAATCTGAACCTTGTCAACGCACACCTTGCAGACACTTTCACTGCACTCCTTGTAGGAACTCTCTCACTCAGGAAGAGAAACAATTGAAACTCATTCTCTCTCTCACTCTCTCTCTCAGACTTCATACATTCAACATGAAATCATACATTCAAAGTACTAAATAAAATGCATAACAGAGAGCATAAAACAACTGTAAGTAGACCATTCAGCATGTACAAACAAAAAACATCATAAAACCATGAAACTAAATTAAAGCTTCATTTATTAATTCAAAGCCCCTATACATGAGTTCTTCTTCTCGACTCTCTGCTACAACTCTATGATTCTCTCCTCTTCTATACTAATGATACAAAGGCGAGGGTGTCTATATCCATTTTCCCTCTTATTCTCTAAACTGTCTAATCTATTAATTCAAACCTACCTACTTTCATTAACTGGGCTTAAATGCCTTAATGTTTTATAGATGACATAAATTGCTCAAGATCTGTTTGCAACCTCCAAGATATAAATGCAAGTAAACCATCTTCCTAACTATTACATTAATTTCTTTTCAAAACATTTCAAAATGTGAAAAATGTGCTAGCGCTTTTCCCAGCTGGCTTCCTCCTTCATGATCACTTAGCTGCTTATGATGCTCCTGCATCATTAGGCCAATAAAATAACTTCCTTAGTGTTGTTACCATTTTCTGGTATCCTGGATAACTAGAATATGGTTTCTTGTGTACTTTGTCCAACACTGTTAACTTTAATTCAACAGAATCTGATATGTATATTTTGTTTTTAAATCGTAGTAGACCATTTCTATCTAAACTTAGTTTTGTTCTGTTTAACTTTTCTGCATTATTTCATAAATCTGTGACTATTTTAATGTAATTTTCATCATTATTACTTGCATCCTTTATCCTCTACTCAAGATCACTTTCAACCCTACTAATGTTTATTTCAAATAGCCCATGAATTCTTCTACTTAAAGCATCACCCACCTTGTTTTCTTTACCCTTGATGTGTCTTACTTCAAATTCGAATTCTCTCAAGAAGGCCAACCATCTTGCTTTCCTTGCGGTAAGGTCTGGTTGACTAAACTAAAATTTCACGCCATTGTTATCAGCCAATAACATAAAACAAATTCCCATTATATAGTGTCAACACATCTTTAATGCATGGATGACCGCTTCTAACTCTAAGTTGTGAGTGACGTAGTTTTGTTTGTGCTCTTTTAGTTTTCAGGACTCATAAAAAATAACATGCCCTTCTTGAGTTAGGACACTGCCTAGAACTTATTTACTTGCATCCACACAAACTGTGAAGTCTTTGTTTGGATCTAGTAACTTTAAAATGGGTGTGGTTGTTAACAATTCCTTTAACTTATTAAAACTGTCCTAACATTTCTGTGACCAGTTAAACTTCGTTCCCTTCTTTTGTAAATATGTGATAGGGTATGCAATCTTGGAGAATTCCTCTATAAATCTGTGGTAATATTCGATGATTCCCATGAATGAACGGATGTCCACTACATCCTTAGGGATTGACCATTCCATGATGGCTCTTATTTTCTCAGGATCGACTACAATACCTTCTTCAGATATTACATGTCCTAGGTACTGTATTTGTTTTTGATAAAAGTCACACTTGTGAAATTTATCATACAGTTTGTGTTTTCTTAAAGTTTGCAATACTATCCTTAGACATTCTTCATGTTCTTCTTCTGTGTTAGAATACACTAGGATATCATCAATAAATACCAAAACAAACTTATCCAGGGACTGACTGAAATGTTGTTCATTAAACACATAGATGTTGTTAGCGCATTAGTGAGACCAAACGGTATAACCACGAAATCATAATGTCCATATCTCATTCTGAATGTTGTTTTCTTATGTCCTCATCCTTTATTATAACTTGGTGATAACCAAATCTTAAATCCAATTTAGAACAAATATTTTCCACACCTACTTGATCGAAAAGATCATTGATTCTAGGTAAGGGGTATTTTTTTATTGATAGTCATTTTGTTTAATTGTCTGTAATCAATGCATAATCTTAGAGTTCCATCTTTTTTTTTAACAAAAAGGATTGGCGATCCCCATGGTGAGATACTTGGCCAGATGTATTCCTTGTCCAACATTTCTTGTAGTTGAATCTTTAATTTTGATAACTTGGGTAAATTAATTCGGTAGGGTGCCTTATATATAGGAGTTGAACTAGGCAGTAGATCGATAGAAAAATCTATCTCTCTCCTTGGGGGAAATTCAAGTAACTCGTCAACAAACACATCCCTAAAATCATGAAAGATGACAAAATCCTCTAAGCTTGGTTTATTTTCTTTTTCCAACAGTTTTGTCTCTTGGATAGCATAAATCTGACAACCTTTTGTCATGCACTTCTTAAATTGCATTGTTGAAATCTGCCTAACTGAGAATGGTTTTTATATGCCTTGTATTGTCCTAATAGTGTTGTTTTTGTATTTATACTTGAGTGATTTTTCATAAAAATCTAAATCTGCTTTATGCCTTTCTAACCAGTCCATTCTGATAATTATATCATAAGAGCCTAACGGTAGAATATTCAGATTTATCTTTGTGTTTTGACCACCTAAACTGAACTCATAGTCGAAAATAAACTCAGACCCTTTTCTTTTTTTTCCTCTTGCTAGTTGTACTAGCCAATATTTTTCATCTCTTATTTTCTTAAGTTTATTTGAATCCACTACACTAGGAGCGATATAAGTCAACGTATCTCCTGGATCAATTAAAATAGAAATACTAGTATTGTTAATTGTACCTTCAATTTCCACTACAGTGGATTGGTGATCAACTTGTCGGCCATCCATGACTGCATTGATCTGATGTAAACTTCTTCCCACATCTCCCACCATATAGGCTTCCAATAGGTTGTGAACTATATTCCTATCTACTGAAGTCAAATGTGGATAGTTCCTCCTTAAGTGAGTTTCTCCACATTCCCAACATTTAAACGATTCTCTGGGGATGTCCCCAAACTTTGTTTTTCCCAGATTGACTGATTTACAACCTGCTTGGGTGTTTTGGTTATTAGAGTCAAAATCCTTCCTTGGAAAACTCTTTGTTGCGTTCCGGAAAGGGGTTGGCTGATATCCCTTCTTCTGTTGATTCATTCGGTCTTGTTTCTTGTCTTTCCAATCCTTGGGAAATTCCGACCGTTGTTTGTATTGATCATAATACATTCGATCCTTCCTGAAAACTTTGCTTAAGGACTTGGGGTTGTCGAATTCGATTATGTCCTTATAGGACTCTGGTAAGTAGCTTAGGAACCGCTGGATTTTTACTTTGTCTTCCCGGATATAAGGCACGAATCTTAATAATTCCAGGAATTTTTTTACCAGGTCATCCATAGCCATTTGACCGAGTTGTAGCTCATAAAAATATTTGGTTTTTCTTTCATAGTAACTTTCAGATAAATATTATTTCTTAAAGTACTTCTTAAAATCAGACCACTCCATTTGTTTTTCCTTTAGGCCCTTGGCCAACTTCAGGTCCTACCACCATATGCTTTCTTTTCCATTTAGATTATATATGGCCATATGCTTCAGCCTCCTCCCTAGTTGTGGATTCCCCATCAAAGGTGGACGGTTTGATTTTCTTAAACTCTCCCTCCAGGTGATCCACCTATTTCCTTTTTCTTCCTCTGGTTGTTTTATCTTCTGCTGATGGTGTAGCTTCGAAAGAGTTGTCCCCTTTTTCTGCTTTAGGACCAGAATTCTTGGAGGCCCTTTTATTGACATCTTCTTCCTGGTTATTATCCTTTGGGATCTTCTTTGTTACTATGCTTCATAGAAGTACTTCATTTATTTCCTGCTATTCTTGTTGTGCCTTTTTCAATTTCTCATTGTTTTCTTTGAAAACTTGCAGTTCCATAATGAGGTTTCTCATTGTTTCCAGAACTTTGGTAGGTGAACTTATGTCATTGTTCTGCCTCTGTTCTTCAGGAGGTCTTTTCTCAGGATTCTCCTCAAGTCTGATATCAACTTCATTATGTGCTACCATGATCACAACAGAAATAAAGTTTTTATGTTTGTAATAGTAATTGTTTTGCTAGTTTTTTTTCATAAAATAGAAAATATGTGCTAAGCAAATATTTTTGGCCCTGTTTAAGGTCCAAGTGTTGTAACCTTTTCTATGATACCATATGTAATGTACCCAATTTTACCGAAAAAAAAAATAAAAAAAAATGAGGAATATTAGATCTTATTTTTCTTTGAACAACTTATTTTGGAATACTTATAGTTAATATAAGTATGTAATTATCATCATTGTTAACTTCTGCAAGGTTCATATTTCTAGTTATCAAAACAATGAACTGTCATCTCAAAAGATTTCTTACTATGACTTACCGCATACTGCACAAAGTTTCTATATTGAAGGGCAAGGGGTGGCTTTGTTGTATCCTCACCTCTTGGACTTCAAGGATATCTACTAAGATCACCTTTCATATTTAAACATTGACCTTCATGCACCTTCAATCCTAATAGTATTATAATACTATCATATATGTATTTGTTTCATACATAGGACCCTTAGTCCTATACTCATTTCTAAGCCTCAACCTCTATGTTAACGCACATGAGAAAACCCTATTCAAAATTTTGAAATAAACCTACCTACGCAAATGAAAATGTTTAAGACATAAAGGATCGAAAGCATGTACCCATAACTAAAAAGAATTATAGGCCTAACATAAAGGTCATCATACATTACTTTAAATGGCCGAATGAAGGCCTTGTGAACACAGGTCGTGTTTAACTCTCGATCATACTTATCATAGTTTTCTCTTTCAGAAAAGCTCAATGATAACAAACTATTAATTGCGCCTTAACTGAACGATAACCTAGGTTTGATAATCCTGCGTAATGTGACTTAAAGGAGTCATCCTCTCTCGCATTAATTCAGTATGAATTCAAATTTTTTTGTCAGTCTTGAGTTAAAGAATCTTGTCTAGTCCATTAATGGAGAAACCGAGGGAGGTAATTCCGAGGTTGTCACTAGACCCTGTGTCCAATACAATTGTGCCACCTCGGTTCAGTCACATGGTCCGATGCAGTATTCATACTTCCACTATTACTCTACGTAGTAGGAGTTTTCCAGGGCTATTGTGAGTCTTTTGTATGATGTTTCAGTGTTACTCTATTTTTTTCCTTAGTGAGGGAGGACGATGACCTAGAGATCCTTACTTGAGGAAATGCAGAAAGTTTATGCGACCACATGGTAAGTCCACAACATGCTTAGACTATCTGTAGTCAAGTGGTAATTTCAGAAAGTTTTAGTCATATTTGCAACTATTATTTTTATGATTTCTTGTGATGATTCTCCTCCTTCATTAGCCTTTAACTCCTTGGAATATTTCTCTCTGGTCTTGGGTAGATACATAAGTTTTACAGAGGTGATGGCTTGTGTCTTAGATTTTATGTGAGGTAGCCATTCCATTCTATAGCAACCATTAATTTATGAAGGCTTCTATAGAGGTGGTTTCTATTTGGAACATGAATAGTATTAGATGTTCTAGGGTTCTGGTGACAAACAATACCCTCAGATATTTATTTCTTGTGTAATCTAGAATTTAAATTGGGAGTTGTTCAAGGAATTTCTGTTGTTGTGAAACCAGTGATTAAACCCTAATATAAAGACCCTAAGAGAACCAATGCTGAGTAGTCTTGTTATGTTTAAAGTCCTCTCGCAAGATCCATATCTTTTTCCCAAGGATTTTCATCAGGGAAAGGTCTCGACTCTCATTATTCAAACTTCTCCTTAACTGTGTTGACCCTTATCATGTTTGTTGTAGAAAAGATAGTTTGTATTCTTCCCTTGTTTACTCTATTCGATTTATTATTAATTCTGTCAATTCTTGACTTCTTGGCCTACTGTGGAGACCAGGTATTCTCAGGTATTTAAGTTGTGAAGTCGCGACCACATTCTTGTAGTCGTGGTAAGATTTTATTTATTATTGTATAAGGTTTTGGCTTCAACTCAAAATGTTACCCTAATCACGCCTGTACATGCATAGATACAAGTTTTAAGTTTCCACTGTATAGCATTATTTAGAACTTCATAACTCTTAAAGTATTTACGTTTATTCTGTGTTCGAAATCCGATGGTTATTTCGTTATGTCCTCGTTTTATTCTCTTTTAGTGAATAATAATTTTCATTTTCTTATGATCGTGAAATCAAAAATTTCATGGAAACATCGTGACTTGAATTTGTATGTTTTGTTTGTGGAGTCTGTTTTATATTGTGTGTCCTTGAATTCAACTCTGGTTGAAAAATGTTCTTTATTTCCCTACTATAGTCCATGTTTAAATATTTGGTTATTCTGATCTAATGATGGGACCCCTGTTTGTTGCGAGGGTACCCATCAGGACAACATTGGTTCGACTTTCCCCCTTTCGGGTTGTAGACTATTTCTTCGACGACACAGATGGACAACAATAGGCCCACATCACAGTCTAAGTGAAGTTATAAATTACATCTCCGATATTTCTTTGGCATAGAATTTATCTTGGTAATTACTCTATGTTTGGCATTTGAATTTTTATTCACTTCTAATCTGATATTAATGAACATTTTCTTAGTTTCCTTGCAGGGTTATTAATCATCCAAAGTCCAGGACTCCCAAAGTCATCCCTTGTGCGAAAGGTACTCGGGTTCCAATCTGACGCAGGAGGCACGCCACCCAGGCACCTCTTCTCTCACAGGACCTTCTTCTTCTCGGCCCGAAGAACTCGAAGGTTCTTCTATTTCCCTATCGGGAAATCTGCACCCACAGAAATCTTTCCCCGAGGTCTCCCCTTTACCACCGGGAGATCGACTAAATCTCGTTGTCTCGCGAGATCGGGACTTAAAACCTCCAACTCTTCCTTTCAAATCTTGTGATACCCGATCTGGCAATACGGGTATAGATCCTTCCTTTACTAGTGCCCTCACCACATGAAACCGTGGGTTAGGCTTAATGTTAGCGCCTCTCGCAACCTCGCAACCTCGCTGGTTGAACCATCGGGCTTTCACCCTCCTATTCCGTGAATTCTCGAGATGCGAGATTTCAATGGAGTGTTGACTCCTATATCCAAGAAACGTGTGTCCACCCGTCGGTCGCGCGGTCCCACCTTATGCTCTGCCACGTGTCCACACGAACCTCGGCTCCTCGGCACTTCGCGACTCATGAATCCTAACGCCAACACTTCGGGACTTCTAGTGGCGAGGTCCTGAGGGATTTGTGCCACCTGTATTCCACTCGCCGGCTCTGCTATGGCCCACGCTATCCTCCAGCTGTCGGGATATCTCTTTCTCGCAATCTCACGATCCCCGCACCCAAATCGTTTAGTCTTTCCTTGCGAGGTCCCGATACACGATCCCACATGCAGATCCAACGGCCCTCTTACGATCTAGATCCAACAGTTATCCTCCTTCTCGCACCTCGTGACCTCGTGACTTGTAGTATACAACACTTGGGATCTCGTGTTGCAAACCTGAGTTCACGAGATCTCTTGATCTCTACCACCTGTCCTCCTTAGATGGACGACTCTTAGCCTTCTCGCCACTTCGCTGCTTTGCGTCCTCGCGCCTCGCGACTCTGAATACCCAATACTTGGGCTTTCACCCTGCGAACTCCTGATTTCGCGAGATCTCTCGATCTTTACCACCTGTCCTCCTCCAATGGACAGTTCTTAGCCTTCTCACCACTTCGCTGCTCGCGAAGCTGAAGGACTTCCCTTTCGGTCCTCCAATGTCCGATTCTGCGAGATGAGAGAATCTCCTTACACGCGTCCTCCTCAATGAATGGCTCTGATCTTGTAGGGATATCATGTCTCGCGATATCGCTTCCCTGGCTGCACAAATTTTGGGT
Source organism: Picea sitchensis (assembly GCA_010110895.2). Classification (NCBI taxonomy): domain Eukaryota; kingdom Viridiplantae; phylum Streptophyta; class Pinopsida; order Pinales; family Pinaceae; genus Picea; species Picea sitchensis. The sequence continues at coordinate 126,261 of SNQJ01S0004734.1, read as the reverse complement.
CTTCAACTCGTGAGTCCCCGATACACGATACCATGTGTAGACCCTACGGCTCCGGTGACTCAAAATCGACAGCTCTGTCCCTCTCGAGCTTCAAACCCTTCAGACCTTTTCTCCGTAACCTCCTTGCACCTCTACAACATCCAACGATCCTCAGAACTTCGTGAAATCTCTTCAGAAGATTTCAACCATCCGTTCTTCCTTGGTTAATCCACGAAATGAAAAAGAGTATCTCTCCACGAGATTCCTTCGCCTTTCGCCAACCTGTGACATTTCTTCCTGGCTTCAAGTCACACTTATCTACGCTGATCTTCAGCGACTCAGAGGCCTATCCTTCCTGAGCTTTGCTACCTTACTTCAACCTCAACGAGGTTCTTTGCATGCACTCCTTGCAGAAAGCCTGCGAACACTTCAACTGTTCGAGCCTCCTTTGACTCTGCATATGCCCGTAGTAGCAGTCCTTCAATACTTCACTCAGTGTCCCGACTGAGACTCTCCTTAGCCTGTGCACTCCTTGCATGGCTTTAGCAACCCAATTTCACTTCTGAGTTCTTTGAGAACAAGAGTTTCCTCTCTGAGCCTTCTGTCAACGCACTCCTTGCAGACGACTTCAACTGCACTCCTTGTAGGAATCCTTTCTCAAAAGAGAAACAATTGTAACTCACCTCACTTCCTCTCAGATTTCAATCTCGACACATGAAATCATACGCACAACATGATAACAAATGCACAACAGGACGTAATTCTGATAAGTAGAGCATTCAACACACACACATACACAGAGAATAACACAACAGCCATAAATCTGAATCAACTTCTTCTATTAATTCAAGATCTATACATGGGTGTTCTTCTACAGCTCTCTGCTATTCTCCTATGCTCTAGAGTCTTCTTACTCCTCCTGAACTCTCCTACAATAATACAAATGAGGGTGTCTATATCCATTTTTCCCTCCTGGACTCTAAAACTGTCTAATCTAAGAATTCAATTCTATCTACCTGCAACTACTACTATAAATGCCTCTATCTATCTCAGACGAGAGCGTATGGCTCGAGGTATGATTACATTCTTACCAAGGTGCCTAAATTAAATGATCTCATTTATGTTCAGCGCATCAACTTCACGGGAAATTTTAAAAATTCAAAAACTTGCGCTGGACGTCTTCCAGCTGTCTTTTGCTTCCACGTTGGTTTCTCTTGTCGTGAGGGATGCTCCTGCATCATACTCCCTCGCTTGAAAATTTGCATGGGCTCCTGTACATGAGATCCTGCACGATACATCCATGCTTTTGAATTGTTTCTTCATTCTCCCAGCTGGCATCTTCAACTAGATGGCCCTTCCACTTGACCAAATATTCAAAGTACTCTTTCCTCCTGGTTCTCTTACCCACTCGTTTATCTAGTATCTGTTCCATTTGTGGCTTCTCTGCCACTGGCATCTGCTTCTGCCACTAGACCTATGGTTGATCATCACTTTCTGCTTCCTCAAGATTGTATGGGTATAAATCCGAGACATTGAATATCAGAGATATTCCAATGCCCTCTGGTAACTCAATTTCATAAGCATTCTGTCCCATTTTCTTCAAAACCTTGCATGGCCCAATTTTCTTCATCTTCAGCTTGTTGTATGTTCCTCTCGAGAACCTTTCCTTCCTCAAATGTGCCAAAACCAGATCACCATCTTCAAACTGAAGTTGTCTCTGATGTTGATCTTCTCTGCGCGTGTACTCCTGACTTGACTTCAATAGTCGCTCCTTCACCTGACTATGAATTTCCTTCATTGCTTTAGCGAATTCTCCTGCACCAACACTGCTAGTATCAGCCTGTTCTGAATCCCTCAGTTCATAAACCCCTCTTGGTTTCTTTCCATATACAATCTGAAATGGACTTTTCCCTGTGCTCCAATTTACTAAGTCATTGTAAGCAAACTCTGCTTGCGGTAATATGCTATCCCAACTGCTATGGTGCTCTGTCACCAAGCTTCTCAAAAAATATCCTAGACTTCTGTTGACCACTTCTGTTTGTCCATCGGTCTGAGGATGATAAGAAAAACTAAACATCAAATTAGTCCCTATTTTTCTCCGTAATGTTCTCTAGAAATGCCCTATGAATTTTGTGTCTCTGTCCGAAACTATGCTTTTTGGTAATCCATGAAGTCAAACAATCTCTTTGAAAAACAAATTTGCGATGTGAGTCGCATCACTGGTATTCTGGCATGGAATGAAATGTTCCATCTTAGAAAACCTGTCAACTACCATAAAGATTGAATCAACACCTCTTTGGGTCCTTGGGAATCCCAATACAAAATCCATGATAATTTCATCCCACGGTTTGTCTGGTATGGGCAATGGCTGATAAAATCCTACATTCTGCTTTCTTCCCTTTGAATGATGGCAAATCCTGCATCTGTCTACAAACCTCTTGACTTCTGACCGCATCCCTGGCCAAAAGTATGACTCGCTCAGCTTTGCAAATGTCTTATCATGACCAAAATGTCCTGCTAATCCACCACTATGCTTCTCTTTCAACAAGTTCTCCCTCATGGAGAAATTCTGAATACACAGTTGATTGCCTTTGAACAACAACCCTTCCTGGATCACATACTCCATCCACTGACTTCTTTCTCTGAGAACTGGATTCTCAGCTGCTTCATAAGCTTCCTTAAAGTCTGAATCATCTGCATATATGTCCTTAAGATCAGCAAAGCCTAACATACTGACTTTGAACTCCTACAACAGTAAACACTTCCTGCTCAAAGCATCAACAACTTTGTTAGCGGTACCTAAAATATGTTTAATTACAAATGTAAAATTATGCATGTATTCTACCCATTTAACATGCCTCTGATTCAACTTTTCCTGTTGAGTCACAAATTGTAATGCATGGTTATCACTATACAAAAAAAATTCCTTTGGAATCAAATAGTGTCTCCATTTATGCAATGCCTGTATGATGGCATAGAACTCTTTATCATATGTGGAATATTTCTCTTTTGCCTCATTCACCTTCTCGCTGAAATATGCAATCGGTCTGTCCTCCTGACTCAAGACCGCTCCAATTGCAAACCCGCTTGCATCACATTTTACCTGAAATGTTTTCTGAAAATCTGGCAACACCAAAACCGGTTGCTCTGTAATCTTTCGTTTCAATAAATTTGAAACTCTTCTCAGCTTCTTCAGTCCAGTGAAAATATTTATGTCTTTTCTTGACTGTGTCCATCATTGTTGCGCTAATTCCACTGAAATTTCTGATGCATTTTCAGTAGAAACTAGCCAGTCCATGAAAACTCCTCACTTCGAACATGTTCCTTGGTGATGGCCAATTCTTGATTACCTCCACCTTATCTAGATCCATCCTTAACTCATTTGCAGATATAAAAAAACCCAGATAAATGAGTTCTTTCTTCACAAATGAGGACTTCTTCATATTTATCAACAGCTTCTCCTGTTGTAATTTCCTCATCACAACAGCCAAATGCTTCAAGTGTTCAACCTTTGTCTTGCTAAAAACCAATATGTCATCTAGATATACGATGACAAATTTCCCAATGAATTCCTTCAGGACTTCATTCATCAATCTCATAAAGGTACTCGGTGCATTTGTCAAGCCAAACAGCATGACAAGCCATTCATACAAACCTTTGTTTGTCTTGAATGTTGTTTTCCACTCGTCACCTTCTCTCATACGAATATGATGATATCCACTCTTCAAATCTATCTTTGAAAAAAAATTCTCCACTCAAGCAGTCCATTAGATCGTCCATTCTCGGCAATGGGAATCTATACCTGATAGTTATCTTATTAATGGCTCTTGAATCAGTGCACATTTTCCAGCCTCCGTCTTTCTTCGGACTGAGTACCGTTGGAACAACACACGAACTCAAGCTTTCCCTGACCAATCCTTTGTCCAACAACTCATGGACCTATCTTTTAACCTCTTCATTCTCCCGTGGCATCAATCTGTACGCAGCTTTGTTTGGCAAACTAGCTCCTGGTATGAGGTCAATATGATGACTCACACTCCTCATCGGTGGTAACGAATGAGGTAGTTCGTCCACTACAATATCAACGAACTCTTCCAGTAGTTCCTGAACTTCTTCTGGCAAATCGTCCACTCTTGTATTTGTCAGAACAATTCTCAGTTTTCTGACCACAAAGAATTGTGGATCCTCCTTTTTCTTAACTTCTGTAAGAAGTTCCTTCCCACTCATTTGAAGTACTCTGTTGCTTGCTTCCGGTTTCACTTCTTTATCTTCAATTGGACACAACATATGAGTTCTCCCATTCCTTTCCAGGGTATATGTATTCATCCTCCCATCATGAATTACATTTCTATCATATTGCCATGGTCTACCCAGCAATAAATGACAAACATCCATAGGAATAACATCACATAAAATCCTATCATTATATCCTCCTATCTTAATGTCAACTAAGCACTGTTTAGTGACATTTACCTAATGTCCCTTCTGTAGCCATGAAACTTTGTATGGACTCGGGTGATCAGTTGTCTCCAGCTCCAGTTTTTCTACCATCTCGGTTGAAACGAGATTATCGGTACTTCCACTGTCCACGATGACCTTGCACACTCTATCCTTGGTCTTGCAAGAAGTCCTAAAAATACTGTTCCTCTATGCTGAGTTCTCCATCTCCTTTTCTGGCATCAAAAGGACTTTCCGTATCACTAGCGATCTTCCGCCTTCAGCGTACTCTGTCTCAACATCTCTCCTATGTGCCTCGGCGATGTGAGTCTCTCCAGTTTCTTTCCTTTTCTCTGGACACTCGAATGACTTATGTCCATTTTTTCCACATGTGAAGCATGTGATTACTCCACCTCTTCCTCTTCCTCTACCTCTGGTACGGGGAATCCTATTATTATCAGCATATCCTCCTCTCTGCTCAGTATGCTGTTCTTTTTTCTCGGCATCTCGCCTTCGCTGTGAACTTCCACCTCTCTCTGTCTGAGTCTGAGGTTTCTTCCAGTCATCCTTGGGCTTCTGGTATTTATCTTGGGCAACCGATTTACCTTTGGGATGACTTTTGCCTCAGCCCCTCTGAATTTGTTTACGGCTCAACTTCTCTTCATCTTTCAAATCCATTTGATAGGCATCCTCCACTGTTTGGATGGTTGCCATATTTATTTCATCCTAAATTTCATACCTCAGGCCATTCATATACCTGGCCACCTTTTCGTCATTGCTTTCGTGATGACCTGCTCTGATATTCAACCTGTAAAATTCCTCAGTATACTCCTTCACTGTCATCATCTTCTGTCTCAGGTTCTGTATCCTCCTGAACAGAGAAATTTGATAGTCCCTGGGAATGAATTTCGCCTTCATCTTTGCAATCATTCTGTCCCAGCTCTTAATCTTCTGCTTGCCTTGACAACGCCTGTCAGCTTGCAGTTCATCCCACCACAAGGTTGCATGTCCTTTTAATCTTGTGACGACATGTCTGACCTTTTTATCATCTTCGATATCTTCATAATCAAAGTAAGTGTCAAGAGCTCTAATCCAGTCTAGCATCTCTTTCGCATCCAGATTTCCCTCATAAACTGGAATGTCCATTTTTACCTTGGTACTCATTCTTGCAACAACATTAAGTAAGCGTTCGTTCGCTGCATCTTCTGTTGGGATTTCTTCTCCTCTGTGTCCAACATCCTCTTCATCCTCAGATTCACTAATATCTACTACATCAGCTTTGCGCCTTCATGATGTCTCCATGTCCTCCATTCTAGCACGAAGATTTCGTATTTCTCTCTCCATGTCTGGATTCTGTACTTGCCTACCTCTGTCTCTGGACATTTCCCTTTCCTCCTCTGGATCGGGTGATTGTCTACCCCTTCTTCTTGGTGGCATGGTGAATTCTCCTTTTTCTTTTCTGCTACAAAAAGCAAAGAAACTCTTCTAAGCTATGATACCACTTGACGCAGGAGGCGCGCCACCCAGGCACCTCTGCTCTCACAGGACCTTCTTCTTCTCGGCCTGAAGAACATGAAGGTTCTTCTATTTCCCTATCGGGAAATCTGCACCCATAGAAATCTTACCCCGAGGTCTCCCCTTTACCACCGGGATATCAGCTAAATCTCGCTGTCTCGCGAGATCGAGACTTAAAACCTCCAACTCTTCCTTTCAAATCTTGTGATACCTGATATGGTGATACGGGTATAGATCCTTCCTTTACTAGTTCCCTCACCACATGAAACCATGGGCTAGGCTTAATGTTAGCACCTCTTGCAACCTCGCAAACTCGCTGGTTGAACCGTCGGGCTTTCACCCTCCTATTCCACGAATTCCCGAGATGCGAGATTTCAACGGAGTGTTGACTCCTATCTCCAAGAAACGTGTGTCCACTCGTCGGTTGCGCGGTCCCACCTTATGCTCTGCCATGCATCCACAAGAACATTGGCTCCTCGGCACTTCATGACTCGCGAATCCTAACACCAACACTTCAAGACTTCTAGCGGGGAGGTCCCGAGGGATTTGTGCCACCTGTATTCCACTCGCCGGCTCTTCTATGTCCCACACTTGCCTCCAGCTGTCGGGATATCGCCTTCTCGCAATCTCGCGATCCCCGTACCCAAATCCTTGAGTCTTTCCTTGCGAGGTCCAGATACACGATCCCACGTGCAGATCCAACGACCCTCTTATGATCTGTATCCAATGGTTATCCTCCTTCTCGCACCTCGCGACCTCGTGACTTGTAGTATCCAATACTTGGGCTCTCGTCTTGCGAACCCGAGTTCACGAGATCTCTCGATCTCTGCTACCTATCATCCTTAGATGGATGGATCTTATCCTTCTCGCCACTTCGCTGCTTCGCGTCCTTGCGCCTCGCGAATCTGAATACCCAATACTTGGGCTTCCACCCTGCGAACTCTCGAGTTCGTGAGATCTCTCGATCTCTACCACCTGTCCTCCTCCAATGGACAGTTCTTAGCCTTCTCTCCACTTCACTGCTCGTGAAGCTGAAGGACTTCCCTTTCGGTCCTCCAATGTCTGAGTTTGGGAGATGAGAGAATCTCCTTACACGCCTCCTCCTCAACGAACGACTCTGATCTTGTAGGGATATCGCATCTCGCGATATCGCTGCCCTGGCTGCACAACTTTTGGGGCTTCAACTCGCGAGTCACCGATACACGATACCACGTGTAGACCCTACGGCTCCAGTGACTTAGAATCGATGGCTCTGTCCCTCTCGAGCTTCAAACCCTTCGGACCTTTTCTCCGTAACCTCCTTGCACCTCTGCAAGATCCAACAATCCTCGAAACTTTGCGAAATCTATTCAGAAGATTTCGACCGTCCGTTCTTCCTTGGTTAATCCACGAAATGAAAAAGAGTATCTCTCCACGAGATTCCTTCGCCTTTCGCCAACCTGTGATGTTTCTTCTTGGCTTCAAGTCACACTTATCTACGCTGATATTCAGCGACTCAAAGGCCTATCCTTCCTGAGCTTTTCTACCTTACTTCAACCTCAACGAGGTTCTTTGCATGCACTCCTTGCAGCAAGCCTGCGAACACTTCAACTGTTCGAGCCTCCTTTGACTCTGCGTATGCCCGTAGAAGCAATCCTTCAATACTTCACTCAGTGTCCCGGCTGAGACTCTCCTTAGCCTGCGCACTCCTTGCACGACTTTAGCAACCCACTTTCACTTTTGAGTGCTTTGAGAACAATATTTTACTCTCTGAGCCTTCTGTCAACGCACTCCTTGTGGACGAATTCAACTGCACTCCTTGCAGGAATCCTTGCTCAAAATAGAAACAATTGTAACTCACCTCACTTCCTCTCAGATTTCAATCTCGACACATGAAATCATACACACAGCATGATAACAAATGCACAACAGGACGTAATTCTGATAAGTAGAGCATTCAACACACACACATACACAGAGAATAACACAACAGCCATAAATCTTAATCAACTTCTTCTATTAATTCAAGATCTATACATGGGTGTTCTTCTACATCTCTCTGCTATTCTCTTATGCTCTAGAGTCTTCTTACTCCTCCTGAACTCTCCTACAATAATACAAATGAGGGTGTCTATATCCGTTTTTCCCTCCTGGACTCTAAAACTGTCTAATCTAAGAATTTAATTCTATCTACCTGCAAATACTACTATAAATGCCTCTGTCTATCTCAGACGAGAGCGTATGGATTGAGGTCTAATTGCATTCTTACCAAGCCGCCTAAATTAAATGATCTCATTTATGTTCAGCGCATCAACTTCAAGGGAAATTTTAAAAATTCAAAAACTTGTGTTGGACGTCTTCGAGCTATCTTCTGCTTCCACGTTGGTTTTTCTTGTCGTGAGGGATGCTCCTGCATCACAATCTTACAATGTTTATTTAAAAAAAAATAAAAATGACTCCAGGCTCTATCATAAAGATCTTGTTTTGTTCTGGCCGACAATACTATTATTGTGGGAAATATACTAGGCTCCTATAATAGCTGGTTAATTTGTATATTTAGTTTTAAGGAAAGGACATAAGGGAAAAACCCATGCTTTATGTATTTACCATTCCAAACCTTTGCTTTTGTGTTAATGTGATGGAACAGGAGTATATTATTTTCTCCTAAATGTATATCCGATTTAGATGGAAACTCAATTTTAAGTTACACAACAGTCAATCTTTTGTTTTCGTATTTAGATATTTTAAAACTCAGAACTCTATATTGGATAGCCATATGTGTTCATATAATGGAATTATATTTTATACCCCCTTCTGTGTTTACTTTGATATTTTATAAGGATTCAAACATTCATTAGTTATTCATATAGCTACGCATATTCAAGTCCACAGAGATATGTGTATGCGTATATAATTATATGTTTCCAGAATTTATGTCTTTCAATTAATTGAGCTTTCACTCCCGCGTTATTTTATTTTATAACTTCATTTGTGAATAACTGAACTATAAAATCTTATGCTATTGGCATAGTTATAAAGATGGAATACTTACTCTCTCTCTCTCTCTCTCT
>SNQJ01S0004734.1:96066-116230 GCA_010110895.2 Picea sitchensis | reverse complement strand
TCCAATTTCGAATTTACCAAAAACAGAAATAAATTCCTAAGTATTTTCAAACTTAACAATAATTTATTTTTTGGGGGGATATTACAGTCTCCCACTGAGTGAGAAACTCAACTGTGTGCTCTTCTTCCTCTACTAGGGTAGAATTCAATATATGCTCCTCCTCTATGATAGTCTCGGTTGATTGTCTTTTTGCTTCAGCTGCACCTTCAACTTGTGCACTGGCTTCTGCTAGCATAATTGGTAGGAATATTTCGATTCCTACAATAATTAGAATACTCCTCTGATCCTCCTCCTCGATGGTGGAAGTATTTAACCTCTCATGTTGTTCATTCACATGGTATGCAACTCCACATGAATCTTCATATGGATTTGGCCTTTCTTCTTCCTCCTTTCCATATGTTACCACACCTTGCTAACATGAACCCTCAGTTGAGCTCATCTCTTCTCCCTTGTCCATCTGGAAAATTGGGGTTTCTCCTCTTCCCTCTTGGTCATTTATGAGATCAATTGTTCTCTTCTCATTTCCCACCTAGCAATCTACAACATCTCTGCCAGCTCTCTTTCCCTCATCACTGGTATTTTCAGCATGCCTTAGCCACCTTTTTAACACATGTTGCTGCCTTCTAGACAACAACTTATGAACACGTCATGTGGCTTTCCTTTTCAGAGGCCATTCGTACCTCTAGTGTACCTTTTTCCCATGCTACATATTTAATGCTAGCTTCTCCATTTCCTCTAGAATTTCACTGAGATCCTTGTCAATTTCCTCTTTTCTTTTCTGTTGGTGGTCTTCTCTTTGACTACGATCATGGCCTTCAGTATCCATATTTATTCCTTCACTTTCATCCCACCTGGTTGTATACCATCTATTGCACACCTTAGACTAGTCTTTACATAGCACCACACTCTCCCTCCCTTCACCTACTGTCTATAATAGAAATCAAGATTCTTATACTACTTGTCATAGTCAGACTGTCTCTTTTTCCTACAAAAATCAATTATGTGGCTTTGATACCACTCCGACGCAACCCACCTCCCCTCTTTGGGTGTTGTGTGACCTCTCGGTTAAGTATATTCAATGTCTGAGTCATATTGACTCTTCGGGACCCTGCTAGCCCCACCAATCATTTCACACAGTCCCCTCTTTATCCTAGTCACAGGTCCTATGAGACTCGCGGGATCCTTCTAAGTTCATGTCCTTCTTCACATGACCTCGAGCTATGATCTCTGGCTAGTCCTCTTCATGACTCCGTGCTTCAGAGCTTTTGTGAGTAGATCACTCCCTTTTCCCGATCTTCGAATCAACAAATCAGTCTGGGACCCGATCTACGGTGCACATCTCTCCCACAACCAACAGTTTTGATCTACCTTGGAATCCTGCCTTCGAGAGTTCCTCTACACTACTCTTCCCTTTCTTTCCAAAGTACCTTTCCTCCAAAATACACAGATCTCTACCATGTGTCTCTTTTGGATCCAATGGTCCAGATTCACTTCTCTCTTTTCTACTCCACAAATATTTCTTTTTTATCTACGCAAACCTTTCCAAAGTTCCTTCTTGCGAACTCTAGGATCTGCTCCCTCGTCCCTCCCAATGATCAATGTTCAGGATCTACTTTGAGCTTCGTAGCTTTGACAACCTGGCACTCTTCTCAACTAAAAAATCTCCTAGAGTGATTTCTTTGGACTTCCATATCTCTTGCCACCTATTCCTCTTGACGATGGATGTTCCCTCTTGTCTTCAGGACTTCGGGACTCCACTACCCCATTCTCCTGTCGATGTCTGGACTTGAATATGATGGTCTGTATCTCTCCTCCTGCAACTAATATGTCGGCTACTATAGTTCCTCCACTTAATCTTGGCTTCCTCCTGAAATTGGGAAAAAACATCTAAGTATCAAGGCTGTGGCCTTTGATATTCCTCCTGCAAACCTGACTACTCGGTCTCGATAGTGATTTTCCTCTTGAGCTTTAGGACTTGGAATATGTCTGCCCCTGTGCCCTCCTTAATATTTTTGTGCAGACTTGCACTTGACTCTCCTCTAAGTCTGAACCTTGTGGTGTACCCTCTAGGAAACCTTCCTCCCATAGCTTTGAGTTAAGTTCTCACGCACTCCTTATGCTCACCTGAGCCTTTAGATGATTTCTTTCAAAACTTGTCCAAGTCTTGGCCTGGTGCACTCCCTACACAGGTCTTCCTCCAGCGTGTTCAATAAATCTGTGAGTGTCCTCCTTTGACACTGCTCTTCTCAAAACTTGAAACTGAATTCCTTTTCTGCACACTTGGACCTGCTTGATGCCCTCCTAGAAGAGCTCGATAGAGTGTTCAACAACTATGTTTTATGCTTACTCCTGCATCGAATTTCCTCCAAGTTATTCAGTAACCTTGTCTCTCTATGCCTCCTCTGCACAAACGTTCCTCTAAGGTGTTTAGCAACCCTGAGGTTCCCCTTTGAATCATAATTTCTCTATTGTGCCCTTCTGGAATTTTCTTCTCTGACTCAAAAGAGTTCAAATACACACACCTTGTGTTGGCTACAGACCTTGTGTTGGCTACAGAGTTTCCAATACTTTATTGTGCACTCCTTGCACATCCTAAAGAACACAGAACAATTTAATAACTCTCAAACAAATAGTGAATTCTATCATCCCTTGCATACAAAAAATAGTACACACCTACAACATAAATTCATATAAACAAAAATGACATTCATAAAAAAACACCCAGTACAGAGGAATTTGTAAATAGTGAAATTTGTTCTTTTATATTAATAACAAAATGTCAATTACAATGTGTGAGCTAGGAATGTAAATGAGTCTCGACTCTTCTCTCCTCTCTTTGGCTTACAATGATTTACAATCGATTTTTTAGCAGTCTCTAACAACCAACAACCTCTACTAGGAATATGTTACAATTATTTATACAAGAGGAGACTCATCGAGTCTTTCCCTCCAACTACTATAGTGGTATCTAATCACCATCAAAACGCCTATCTACTGAGGCAGATTACAATGAGTGGAAAATATAGTATGAATCATATCTAGATCCCTCCTACCGCTATCCACTTAAGTCGACCTCATCTACAGCTTGTGCAAAGGCATGATTTGGCACTTCGAGCCTGACAACATTTAATTTCTTTAATTACATTTAAAATTCGAGGGAAAAATGAGAGGGTTGGCGCCTCTCCCCTCCTTGAATGTGCACCAATGTGCTAAATATATGGTGCATGTTGAGGTGGAGCGATGCTCCTACATCAATTTGGGATGGAAAAAAATTGTTGAGGGGAAAAAAAGTGTAGAGAGGGGAATCCGTGTAGAGATAAGAGATTTCTCTTTAGGGGGGGAAAGTGATATCCTCAGGGCTCAATTTTTTCTTAGAGATGGTCTCTACAATATTCTGCTTGTTTTTTCTCCCTATGATTTCCCATGATTGAGATTCATCTTTAAATATCCTCTTGTTCCTTTCCTTCCATATCTCCCATAAGAGAAAGATAGGAAAAATCCGCCATATATGATTCATAATGGGGTTTTTGAAGTAGACATCACTTCAGGAAGAGATGGTGGATCAAAAATAGTCTTTGTTGTGATCTGATTGTTGAAACACAATAGCTCTATGGTCCAAAAAGAGAGGTGTTGTAGGAGAAGGTGTTAAGAATATGTTGAAATGTTTCACCATTCTCTTTACACATTAGGAAGAGGCCCAAGCCTTGAAATCCAAGTTTGTAAAGCTGATCCCAGGTAAGAAGTTTCCTTTGAGAAACCTACCATAGTAAGGTTGCTACCTTGGGTCAGGTTTCCTTTCCATATTTTCTCCCAAATTATGTCCTCTAGAAGGGTGGCATGTTATGTAGAAAGGTGATACACCTCCTTAAGTGTTATAGGATTAATCAATAAGTGTAGAGACAAACAAATCTCCCTAGCTTCCACGAGAAACTAGAAAAAAACATAACAGAATACACACTTCGTCTTAAACTTCATTATAATATAAACTAGTTTAATGACATACAAGTGACATACCTTTTGAGTGACGCTTGATCCTCGCTAGTGTTGTCCTTGTAGCTCCTTCCTCAAGTTTGCAGAATAGTAATCTTGTATATGAATCACAAACCAATAACGAAAGAAAACAAACATATGTATATTCTAATGAAGTCTATGTATATGATCAAGGAATTATACAATAGAAGACAAGATGCTTATATAGGGAAGAAATGTATTACTATATTAAGTGAATATAAAGTGGATAATACAACCCATGACTTGATGTTGAAATGTCCCCTTTTGATGGATATTTGCTTCAAGACACACACCTTTTCTCCAATGCCTTGAATGAAGAAGATCCACAATATGTCTTGATGAACTAAAGAAAAGCTCTCAAGCATAATCTGAAGTAGAAATCTCCACACAAATATTAGCCTATTCAACCTTAGCCTTTTCCATGAGAGATACCTCCTTATATAGTGTGAAAGAGAGATGGATGAAGAGATTTGGATGATCCCACCAAATCAGAGAAGTGAGTAACATCCAAACTGATTGGAGGCCATCTCATATTCTAGAAGATTCTCTTCTAGAATATTCGTGAAACTTGACATTGCCTATGCTTTAAGCATCATCGCACCCTATGTACGAGAAACATGAGATGACGTTGTTGTCCAGGTTTAGGGCAGAGAGTGACAATCAGGCATCATCGCACCCCATGCATATGGCAGGGTGCGACAACCTTCCTTGACATGGTTTTTTTAAAGAGGAAAGAAAGTCACTTTTCCCATGGAGAAAGTCTTATTTTAAGATTTTCAGGGAACATTAACACATGTTGTCAGTTGATCACTGAGGTGAAAAAAATAAGTTGTAACTTGTGGCATCTGAAATACTTTGTAGAATGTGTGTGTCCAAAACAAGGAGTGCATCAATCAGGAACCTGCAAACAAACAAGAATCTTCATAATATCATACCATTTCTGAGGTAGGCATTCCCATGATCAGACTACAAGTGAGTCTAATCATAAGTGTCAAGTGAGTCATGGCCACTAAAAATACATTGTGGTTCCATGTCATCATAATTGGCATAGCCACCAGGAATACAATATGGATCTATTCTCTAAAAGAATTCAAATTCGACCATAGCCACGAGACATACACAATGGATCTATGTGTCAGTTATAATTCATGAATTCTTAGTCGTAGTCTGGATCAAAATGATAAGATCTAGGGTCTTTATTTCCATCATCTCTAAGTACAAATCTAGCCATGTGATTGTAGGTGTTGAATTTGAACATGGTAAGGCTGACACAGTAGAAAATTTATAACTACAGATGGCCAACTCGATAGAAGGCTTGTTTAGGTTGGACTTCTCTTGAACATATGAATGACATGACAATGTTCTTGGAATTATTGACTCAAGGAGGACCCAACATATGAACTTGTGGATGGTCAAACAAGAGACAAATGGATTTCCAAACCCATATGTAATGATGAAGGGGGGTGTCATGTTCAAGAGTGACTATTACTTCCACTAATACAAATACAGAGACACATTTCTTTCCAAATTTTCCCCAAAACATTCTGGCGAGAACCTCTTTATTTATATGCAATCTTGATGAGGATAACATATGCTTGCAGATGTAATCTCATCCTTAAGATGAGTCCCTCAGAGTATGTTTAATGAACCCTAAGAAGGAGTAGTTCGATCCCATATGGGTCTTTCGATGTTTGTTTAATGAGTCCAAGGAAAGGAAACTCATGGGTTTTTCAATTTTAGAGAGTATGAAAAACACTGAAAGAGAACTCCATTGGGTTATTTTTCATAAATTAATCTGACGAGACTGAAAAAGTGATAACCTACCACTGATCATATTTTTTCTTCAAATACTTTTACGAGTGTGAAAAGAACAAGGTCACTCGACCATCTTTTCATGTTTAGGGAGCTTGAAAATATCTTAAATGATACTCCATAGGTTTCATTTTTCGTGTTTCCAATACGAGTTCGAAAAAATGACAAAAGATTACACGATTACATTATCATGGTTTTTCGAACATGAGAAAGAGTTAAGACTCTAGTCGGAGTTTTTCCTGAAAAACTCTAAAAGGAAATGTACATGAGAAAAATATACAAAATAAACCAAAAAGGGGTTGACCCTTGTTCTAACGTCTCATCTCTAGACTTTTCAATCTGCAAAAATCAACACTAGTAAAATTGTTAAGACTTTAGGGCATGGATAAGGAATAAAAATAATATAATTTGCAAATTAAAAGTGATAAAAGTGAATAAAATAGGTAAAAAACCACATTTTACCATTCCATTTGTAACTTTACCCAAATATTCCTCCAAATCCCTTTTTCACCCTAATTTTCAACTATTGATAGTGGAGCATACGAAAGATCATTTCATGAATTGTCTCTGCCAAAGATGTAATCTCCTTCTCCTTCATCTTTTCATGGTTTCAAAATTGATTTTCATTGGTTAAATTTGTGTTTTTGGGTCAATTTTTAGGGGCTACCTCTGCATTAAGTTCGTCATAGGTGATCGATATCATGAACTGTGACGATATAAGATTGTCGTAGTTGACTCTATAGGTAGGGTGCGATGATGTTGAATTGTACGAATGTGCAATCCTGTGACATCTGTAGCCAAAAACTTAGAAAATATGAACCTAACTAAAAAAAAACCCAAGAAATAATTTTATGTGTCTAATCCCATATTATGGTTCCTTGGCAGGATTTACTTGGTTAAAATGCTCAAGCGGCATGAATGAGAGAATGAAGAAGAAGATTACTTCATCGGGAATGACTCGAGAATAGTTGTGTCTCTCAGAGAGTGTGGGTTACTAAAATTCTTCAAGATTCAAGGCATGAGAGAGCAGTTGAGACTATTGGAGTACTTGGTTCACATATGGGATGTGAACGAGCAGGAATTTCACATGGGTGCCCACACACTCACTATAGATATTGAGGATATCTATTTATTGATAGGATTATCTCATATTGGTTCATGGGTGATACTTACAGGCATCAGGGGTGGAGGTGAGCCCATGAACTACTACATTTTCCATCATTGTCTGTCAGGTACTGAGAAACATAGTGGCAAAGTAGCTATCAGGGATGTATGATATTTTCCTTTGTAGACTATCCTTTATACGATTATTTGCATGGTAGGGAATGAAACTCCTCATATGGCTCTGCAGATCCATTTATAGTATTCCATAGAATGTATGGATCCCATGGTCTTCAACTGGTGCGAAGGGGTCCTAAAAATCATGAAGAAACAACTTTCCAAGTTCTGAAATAGTGGGTTGAAACAATTTGGATATGGGTCTATTTTGGTATCCTTCTTCTTGGAGAGGGTTCCAATCCTACTCCTGCATGTGGAATGGGGTATACCCACTCCATATGATCCTAGGATTAAGACGTGGGTATATCTCATGGCCTGACATGGGGGTTTCCCCATCTTCAAATATGACGATGTCTTCTTCCAATGGCTGAGGACTCAAATGCTCATGGTTGAGGATTATGTGTATGTCTGCGTAGAATTTAGTGGAGATCTATATTTGTCTCTTCCTGATGGGTCCCAATGGGGAGACATAGGTAAGAAGAAAAAATTGTTTATATAATGTTTTTGTTATTTTAATGATATAACATGTTTTTTATGTTATTTATCCGATGACTAATCGAGTTATCTCATAAATGCAGATGTGGGACCTTGTCATCCACTAGGATAATCTCCCATCCATAGGCAGAGAGAGAGAGGTGTTATAGTATGAGTGGTTTTCGCGGAACTCGAGGCCGTAGAACAAAACCTGGAGGGGTTGACCATGCATGTCCCTGACTACTGTGGATGAGCTCCCTAGACACTACCAACTCCACACAGTGGGCGTATTCGCATCCATCGGTCGACTGCTCCATAGAGTATCACATGAAGTTTCTTGTTATAGAAAGCAACATACTTGATGTTTTTTTTATATGAAGCTGTGAGATTCACATTTTTTATATTTTGGTCTTCGGACAAAAACACTTTTTGTAAACATTTATCGTTATATATATAAGGCTCCTACCGACTTACTTATTTTATGTATAAACTGTGACTGGATTTTATAAATGTATAAAATGTTTGTCTAACACATAATTACCAATGCATCTGTCAATGTATTTAGACATCTAGGAATTTGTTGTTATTCAATGTAATCAAAATGACATTCCAAGAGGCGAATTCATAAATATACCCTTAACAGAGTAGGACTTCGGATAGAATAAAAATTAATAAAATGTAGTAACACTAACTGTGAATCAGGTCATACAAAAATATGATGGATTCCAAGTGAAACAACATCAGTTAACAACTCGATAACTTCATTGTATTCTGTGATATTGTTAGTTGCATGACCAATGAAAACACCATGTAGACTGATTAATTCATTCGTAGGTGCATAGATTGCCCAAGCAACAGATGCTAAGTTTTGAGTACTGTGACTAGTGCCATCAACGTAGCCAATATAGGGTAGCGAAGACATCGACATCTGGAAACCAAGCACAATGCAAGGTAAGTAGCTGAAAGTTGGAACCAAAAACAAAAAAGCACACAAGATTATGATACATAAAAATACACAATACTCATGCAAAAATGATTTAAGCATAGTACTTCTTCAAGTAAATATCATTTATGGATTCACTCAAAGGAATTCCATCATAATCCACTAGTTCATAATCCCCTTTCTCCAACACTCAATTCATAATATAAGGACCCCACCACATAGGCTTGAATTTACCAGCCCCTGGAAAATCATGATCTTGCTCGTAAAGAAGAACTAGATCACCTTTAGAAAAAACACATGGTTTGACATGCTTATCATTTTGGTATTTGACGCATGTTTTCTGAGTTTCAATGACTAAGGCATCATCACGATAGGTTTCTTCTAATTGCATCAAATACAAAATACATTCCTCTTCAGTTGAGGTGTTAGGGAGAAGTTCGACGACTAGTTTCAAAGATGGGATTTCACATTCAATCGACAAAATTTCTTCGATACAATATACTAACTGGAAAGGTGTGAATCCCGCAGTAGGTTTAATGGATGTCTGATAGGCCCACAATGCTGAGAAAAACATTGTGTGCCAATTTGACTTATGAATTCCTACCATCCACCAAAGCATAGTAGTGAGAACTTTGTTGATTGCTTCAACCTGGCCATTGGCCCGTGGATAATAGGGGGTTGAGTTTTCATGTCCAAGGCACAACTTCTCAGTAAGTTCAGACATCATGAAATTGCAAAAATGACTATAGTGATCAGTAACGATGGCTTGAGGGACACCAAATCTAGTAATGATATGATTGAATATGAATAACGTTGCAGGTTTCCCTGTATTGTCAAATGTAGGCATTGCCTTAGCCCACTTAGTCAAATAATCCACAACTACAATAATGTATCCATGCCCCCCGACCGAATGAAGGTTACATGTCATGAAGTCAATTCCCCATTTAGCGAATGGACCAAAAAAAACTATAGGGTAAAGAGGAGCAGGGTGAGATATGATCTTATTGTTGTAGGTTTGACAAGTGTGGAATTTTTGGATGGAAGTGATGCAATCCTTAAACACCGAAGGCCATAAATAACCAGCTCGTAATATCTTTTGGGTAGTGGCATACCCAGACATATGACCACCACATGCTCCAGAGTGACAATCATTCAAAGCTTTCTCAACTTCATTGTAGGTGAGACATCATCAAAATATGGAATCAATACCACGATGGTAAAGGGTATCACCAAGGATAATGTATTGATGGGCTTGATACCGGATATGATGACGATATGTACTAGAAATATTAGGTCGAAAATTTTGGGTCTGGAGATAGATGATAATATCTTTGTACCATATGTCGTTAGAAATAATCAAAAAGAGGGATTAATTAGGTAACAAATCCTCTTCCATAGTTTCTGTCTCCGTAAAGGAAAGGCAACATATCAATTCCGCAAAAACCAAATACTTCTTTGACTTGGCGCATTCAAACTCCAAATAAAACTCTTGGAGAATAACTATCCATTTAGATTACTTTCCCCTCAGTAATTTTCGAGTAAGGATACATTGCATGGGGTTGCAATCAGAAATTACTGTGGTTATGCATAATAGGATGTAGTGATGAAAACATTGAACAACTTAAACAACTTCCAAGGCCAGTTTCTCCACATGTAAATATTTAATTTCGATAGTCATGGGACTCCGACTCAAATAGTATATAACATTTTCATCGTGTGAGTCATCCTCTTGGACTAAAACCATAGCAATGGTAGAGTCTAAAGAAACTAAGTACAGGAAATAATCTCGACTATAATCGGGTGGAAACAACAGTGGTGTACAGGATAAGGAGAGTTTCAAAGCTTCAAAATATTTGCTTGCAGTTTCATCCCATACAAAATCGTAACCTTTCTTGAGAACCTAAGTCAATCCTTTCATTAATTCAATGTAGTTGGGAATGAATCGACGTAAAAGGTTTTCCTTCCCTTACAAACTTTGTAGTTGGGATAGTGTTTAAGGAGGAGGTAAGTTAAGAATATCCTCAACCATCAAGGGGTCTACTCGAATCCCATGTATAGACACAATAAAACCAAGAATTCATCCAGATTCTACACAAAAAACACATTTGTGTGGATTCAAACGTATATGATAATAACAAAAGCATAAAAAAATGGCCTGTAAATGTGTTGGGTGATCTTGACGATGCATGGAATGCACAGGTAGATCATCTAGATAAGGTTCTACAATGTGCTTAATGTTGTGAAAATCATAAGACATAGTGTGCTGAAAAGTTGCCCCAATGTTTTTGAGACCAAAAGGTAGTTTCCGGTATGCAAAGGTTCCCCAAGGGAAAATAAAAGCAGTCTTATGTTGATCCATAGGAAAAATATTGATCTTGTTATCACAAGAAGTCACCTCTAGATTATGGCAGAGGTAAGCCCAGTACCCATCAGTTTATATGTCACAGTTAATGGATTTAAAGAGGTCAAATGGGGCATACTCGAGAGAATATAATTTTAACTCAGAAAACTAGGGAAGTATGCACAAGAAAATGAGGTCTTGATCAAATTCATCCAGTAAGTTGTAGTAAGGGTGAGTAGGATGAAGAAATCAAGGAGAATATGTAAATTTATACTCTAGAAATCAGGTCTTCCAGCAGCCTAAGGAGGAAAAACTCTGAAAACAAGATCCTCTTCAATTTGAAGTTTTAGGAAACTGAAAATACTATAACTGCACTGCAATCAAACATTCATTACAACACAGTCACCATAATCCATGTGAATCCTTCGATCATGAACATTCAGTATTAGACCCAGATAAGATGGAAATAGAAGGTGGATTTCATTAAACAAGAAATATCATATGAAGTTACATACCCAAAGAACCAGAGCTTCTTTAAAAAATTACAATACGGGAGCTCAACCATCGACCTTAAAAAAATATCAAAATTGATTATTTATACTCAGAATAAATTTCCACCACCAGGAGTGTGACCTGGCTATAGCAATCAAAGATTTGCATCTGTATCTTTTTCTGTTAGGATGCACTTGCATTCTTCTGTCAAACGTGAGCTGAGATCAGTATGGACTTTGTAGGAGGATCTGCTGACAGGGAAACTTTGGGCTGACAACCTACCTCTAAGGCCAGTCCTTCCATGCTTTCCATTTATGGGGTGAGACGAGGTTTCAAGCACATCTCCCATTTTCATTAACTACTTTCATCGGGATCGGGATGGGTTCTGACACCCATGAATGCTCCAGGTGATGCTCATGACTCCTTTAAGTCAATTTTGATGCCCTGATACCACACAAATATTCGTTTGTGAACAATACAGGCAGTCTCGGCCTTTAGCACAACTCCTCTTAATCACTCCATGTGACCTCAGGTCATTACCTATGGATCCTATGTGAAATTTTAGGATTTTTCATTTTGAGAATGTTCACTCCACTTGATTCCAAATACCTTGATGCTCGATCTTGTGAAATCGCATATCCAAATTGACGTTCGGACTTTCTTTGAACTTAACGGCCAGGATGCTTTCTTAAAAACCACAACCATCCACCACTCAATAGGCGCTTACCTTCTTTATGGCCCTGCTTTCCATATGACCATGGGCCCAAATCCCATGTGTTTCGCAATTTCGCATTTCTCAAACTTGCGTCGTGCTCCGTGTTGAAACCTTCATCTCTCGAAATAGCGAATTCTCAGATTCGAGGCCATGCATCCCTTTGAATTGGATGGTCTATATAATTATCAACATCTCGGGATTTCAGACCTTCGACATTTCAGAATAGGGGAAAACTACACATTCCTCACTTGAGCCTTCCCAAAATGACTTTCCCCGCAGTTTGGATCTGGTGCCACGCATCCTACTAGATCAGACGACCCACACAAATTTCGTGTTTCGGGAGTTCGGACCATCTACAAACAACTTCAACAATGTTTTTAACTCTCGAATCCATTGATTATTACTCACCATTGATCACTGAACTTGCTCGCTCGCTTGATCTGATTCCATATTAGATCAATCTAAGTGTTGTTCTTTGTGCTTATGGCTGCGGCCTCTGTAAACAAACTTTTGGACAACTGGCCGAGGGATTGGGAAAGAAAAAGGATCAATGACAGAGGAAAATAGGTATGTAAACAACCTTATAGAAAACATCAAAGAAGAGGGTCGAGACTTCTCGGGTAAGACGACAAGGAAAAAAGGTCGTTCAAATGAATGAAGGAAAACCGAAGGAAAAACTACAAGCCAAAAGGGAAAAACTTAAGATTGGGTCTGGGAAAAGGAGGGAGACAGGGAAAAACTACAAACTTAAGTACAAACCACAAACCCATAAGACTCTACCCAGTTCATGTGATAACATTTGTCTCTAGAGGGGATGGCATGCTCCCTGTGAGCTGCCAAGAAAAGTAGTTCCAATGCCTTAGTATTGCGTTATGGAGTCTATCTATTTAAAACAAAATAAGCATAAAAACAGGAACAATATTTACAATGGTGGGATGCCAATTGTGGATTTAAACAAAAATCATTTTTAGAAAGTGCCCATTAATGGGGCCACCAAAAAATTTATCACCCTCCAAATTCTGGAACTTGTAAGTATTATTAGGGAATATCTTAGAAATTTTGAAGGGGCCGATCCACAAGGCATCAAATTTACAATGCATGACTTTGTCCTGCTTGGGTGCATCCCATTTTAGCACTAGATATCTCATCTAGAAATCCTCCTTTCTTACTTTCCTATCAAAATCTTGCTTGATCTTCTATTGATGTTCATGCGATTTGTCCAGTATCTTCTCCCTATTCCATTGTACTTGTGTTGGCTGCAGTATCCTCTTAACCATGTCATCAGGTTCTCCTTGGTAGTCTTAGAAGAATTTTTCCACTGGAAAGGCGAGATTAGAAGGAAAGATGGCCTCAACTCCATACACAATCTCAAAAGGAGAAATCCCAAGAGATCTTTTTGTTGTCACTCTGTCATCCCACAAAGATAACTTGAGATTTGAATCCTATGCTTTCTTATTGTCCTCTAACAATATTTTGATGATATTTATAAGGCTCTTGTTAGAAGACTCTGCCAGTCCATTCCCTTGGGGGTATTAAGGAGTTAAGTGAATCAATGCAATACCAAACTACTCACAGAATTGAATCAATGGTTTGGCCTTGAAATATGCAACATTATTAGTGAAAATTCTTTTTGGAAAACCAAGCCTTGGCATAATATCTTGAAGAAAACCAATGATTACTTTTTGGGAAGCACTCCTTGTGTGAATGGCTTATACCCATTTGGTGAATTAATCTGTGGCAGCCAATATCCACCTATGTTGACCACTAGAAGTCGGATAAATCTCCCCAATAAAATATAGGCCCCACTGCTGAAAGGGTCCTAAGAGAACCACATGTTTCAAAGGCAAGGACTTGAGTTGTTTTTTTCATGAGAATTTATGACACTTGACACAAGACCTGATTTTAGCACAACCATCAGTGAATGGGCCAGGCCAGAAATAACCATCTCTGAGAATCTTGTAGGCTATGGTTTTCTAGAAGTGATACCCCCCACACAAACTATCATGAAAGTCAAACATGATTTTTTGGGCTTCCTGTGGGTCTAAGCATCTCAACAACACCCCTAGAGGATATTTCCAATATAAAACATGATCAATGAGGAAATATTTAATTGATATGAGATTTAAATCTCTTACTTTGTTTTTTTCCATGTCGCAAGGAGGCTATAACTTATGTAGAAATAAAATGATGTCCCTGTACCAAGCACATTCTGCTAATGGAGGGCAGGCTTGAGGGCTCGTATCAGACAACTCACCCTATTGATTTTCTGAGCAAGCGTCGATGAAGTTTACCCCCAATGATTTTCAATTAGTTTCAGCCAACATCTTGGCTAAAACTTGACCCTTAACCAACTTAGTGGGTCTTATCTCCAAGTCGAATTCAAGGATTTTGGCAATCCATTTGATCCTTCTCTCATCGATGTCGGGTTGAATGAGAATCTGTTATACAGAAGATGAAGGGACATATGCAATGCCCTTTGAATGAAAAACATAGACCCTGAAGGATTTGAGATCCTTAACCAGGGCATAGGCTTGTTTTTCCATGATGTCGTATTTAATCTCTGCATCTCTCAATGCCCTACTAAAAAGTACAATGGGCTTCTCGAACCCTTCTTCATTCTTTTGCAGTAAAACGGCTACCACAGTGTCAAATGAAGAAAAGGAGAAAATAATAAAACATTTGGAATAATGAGTACCGATGAGCACATCTCCTTCAGTCATGACCTTCTTTATTTGATCGAAGGAACTATGATATTCAACAGTCCCTTTGATTTCGTTTCCTTTCCTCAACATGAATGTAATGTCCTTCACTAGTTCAACAAAATTAGAAACAAACCTTCTCAGAAAATTAATCTTCCCCGAGAAAGACTGAACTTCGTTCTTAGATCTAGGGAGTGCTAAGGTTTGGATGGCTTCCACCCTGTTGGGATCAATGTTTACTCCCTCAGTCGATACTATGTGCCCCAATAATTTTCCCTCTTTCGCAGCAAACAATGACTTCTTGGGATTCAGGGAGAGGCCAAATTTTCTGCTTTTTTGGAATACCTTTCTCAGATGATGACAATGTTCTTTTTCAGTCTTGGAGAAAATTGTAACATCATCCAAATAAATGAGTACAAATTTATCCATTTCCTGAATAAGGGCGATGTCCATAGTGCGCTGGAAAGTTTCTCCTGCATTCATCAATCCAAAGGGCATCTTGGCATACCTGAATGTACCCCATGGAGTGGTGAATGTTGTCTTCTCTCTGTCCTTGGGTAAGACATAAATTTGATTGTAGCCAGAAAAGTTGTCAATCATAGACATCCTAGACACACCTGTCACCCTCTGCAATAGGTGATCCAATTTTGGCAATGGGTAATTTTCCTTCTTGGAGGTTCTTTTTAGGTTTCTAAAATCGACGCAAAGTCTGATTTCTCCACTCTTCTTTGTCACTAGGACCAAGTTAGCCACCCATTCAGAAGACCTTAAAGGAACGATAATATGAGCGTCAAAAATCTTCTTTACCTCTTTCTCCATGATAGGGAGTAGCATGGGGTTGATCTGCCTCAGCTTCTTCCTAAATGGTTTGGCCTCTTCCTTCAATGGGATATTATGCTCAATGATTCTTGTATCGTATCTTCTGAGATATTCATACGTCCAAGCAAAGACATTACCAAAATAATTTAATAACTCAGCATATTCAACCCTTTTTTCCCTTGACAGACTATTCGACAACTTGACAAATTTTGGATCTTTTGTTGTACCAATGTTTCATTCAGTTAGATCAACATCATCAGTCGATCCTTTAACTTTCAATGCCACATCATTTCTATCAAATAGTCTCTCCAAAGGAACTAGTCCCTTTGGAATGTGATTGCTAGGCAACTGAACAATATGGTGATTAGCGATTTTGTTCAAGAAAACATCATCATGAGGATTACTTTCAGAATTATGATCTTGATCACTATGTAGTGCAGAAAACTCATCAATAGTCTCAAGGAATCTTTTGATCTCAAGATCATCCTCAAATACTTTCCAATGCTTGACATTATCAGGTACATAAGGTCTGTAATTTACTTCTACATCATACCTGAGCTTTGGTGGTAAAGGTGTTAGAATATAATGGATGTGCTCATTTAACCATAGACAATATCACTATTGTCACTCAACCATAGGCCAAAGCCACCTCCGAGCACCTTAACCTTGACAGAGAATCATTCTGAAAGAAAACCCTAGGCTAGATAACCGAACAAGATAGAGAACTTATGTCCAAGGATAGTGCACCAAATAGAAGTAACAAAAGCTGATAAGAGAGTCCAAACCATAACCAAGAGAGAGTCCAGGCTAAAACCAAAATCTTCTAGCTGCAACAGCTGCAATGACAACTCACCTCCAAACTTGTGCACAAACTGGCCAATTGTAGTGCGCATAAGTGTTGTTTCCGCGGTTCTGAGAATGCCTGCCAGAATGAAGATTGACCTCCTGTATTTATACTAAAAATGGAAAACTCCCTCGACTGAATTCTCATTTTGGGTGCCTATTTACTTAGTATATAATATTTTCTTTAGTTCACTTCTTCTCTTCGAGGCTAATAACCTAATACAAATTATCCTCTTGAGCTGACTTGTCTTCTAGGGTTATTAGCCAACTAATTAGGGTTTCTTCTTTCTTCTCGGAATATTCTATTCTCATCAGGTTCACACGTGGAGGTAAATACCTCCCATAGCTACCATAATATCAACACTCCCTCCTAGCTAGGGAGGTATTGAAGGTAATGGTCTTGAGCACAAACATACCATTTACCTGGTAGCAGGGATGATTTTAAGGATGGAAATTTATTTTAAAATGTAGAAACCTTGGCGAATATTACTAATCCTTCATATGTCAACTATAAATGTTTGGCGATATTTTTTTTTAAATATTCAAATTTATAAGTATTTTATATAGTTTTAATAAAAAAATGGTTATTTTTATGGTAAAATAATTTTATCCTATAGAATTTGGGCAAATCATTTTTAAAATAATGAATCTCATTTTTGGAAAAACCATGGAAAATTAGCCCATGAGAGAAATTTAGCCCCTAAAGTCATCTATGCCTGGTAACATCAATATAGTGGTATAGACTAACTCATGATTAGATCATGAGCACCATCATCACTATCAATGTCATCATCTCTCAAAACCATACTCCATCTGAGTAATCAGACATGATGTTGGATAAGTCACTCACTCCACAGAGTGACATAAGAACCATTCTTCTAATCCAGACATATGTCCTAGAAGATTAAATGTCATGGACCATTTTCCATCTGGGGAATCTCTGTCCATTGATCATCCATCTAGATCATAATCATTTCCAACACTACTTATAGTCTTCAAGGCGATCCGAACAATGTAATTCAATAGAACACAACTATGTCTATCCATAGTAGTACACAACTACAATCTAGTGGTACACTACCACACCAAGTAGCACATAGATACGTGATCAGTGATATATAGTCATAATTAGTGAAACACATCCACTATAGTAGTACACATCAATTTTTCGGAGACATACAGTGTCCATAATAATCATATCATCAACCTGCATAGAAAAAATTGTTATGGTATATAAATTGAATCATATGGGCCATTCTTCCACTCACATCTATGAGATCTGGAAGAGCATCTTCCTTAAGAAAGTAACACATCAACGATGCATTATCTGGACTATTCTTCTCAATCAAGGAAGAATAATTGTCCTGATTTCTAAGCCTAGACCATTCACCTATCTAGGCCATTACTCCGGCACTAGACAAAGTGAAACCTATAGAGAATGAATCTGACCTAGGAATGCCTGTCCCTGATTGTTGAACCTAGACCATTCTCCTATCTGGGCCATTCCTCTGGCACTAAACAAAGTGAAACCTGGAGAGAATGAATCTTCCCTAGGGAATGACTATCCAGACCATTTCCTAAGGAAATGACTAGCCTACACCAACCTCCAAAATGAACCATTCTTCGAAACTGCTCACAATTGTGAGCTTCGAAAGAATGACTGTCCGGCGAGGCAGACCGGTCTTCTTGACCACTACTGAGAGTGACCATGAAGAAGAGAGAGTGTCCTAGACCAGTCTCCATGTTAACCACAAGGGGAATCGTTGTCTATGGTACATCCAAAATCCACAAAACCATTTTTATTACGAAAATGACCATTCAATATGGACCATTTTTCGAACTGGAAAATGCCTATCCGTTAGAAATCTCAAACCACTTTCCAAACTGGAAAGGAACTGCTCATCCTGGACCATTTTTCGAACTGAAAAATGACTGTCCATAAATCAATAACACATTAGTGTTCCCTCCCAAGTTAAGATTCATCTCTTCCTTTTCCACGTCTCCATGAGCTCCAACTTGAGTACGCAAACTCTTTCATCTTGAACAGAGGATTTACCAAAATGTCTTCTTATCTTCTCATCTGTGAAGATATATATTGGATAACTACTTCTCCTTTCTGGACTTCATCACGAAGAATGTAATGCTTGATCTAAATGTACATCGGTATTTCTGGAACACTAGTTTCATGAAGGCTTCATATAGTTCTTATCATCATAGTTGAATTCAACTCTTTTGTTTCCTGCTAGCTCATAAAATCATGGCAAGGTTCAAACTTGGAACATATCCAAGTAATACTTCTTATGTCATGATGAGAGATTTGTCATTAATTGGAAATCCATCATCCTTGAGTTCTGAGTAACCATTCTGATATAGTATCTTTGTTATAGAAGGTTTTTCACCATGCGTCTATTGTGCATGAGAGGATTTTCAGCGAGTTGTTTGAATCCATACAAAATATTCTTTCATCTGCATCAAAGGATACTTCATCACCTTCAGTGGATCATATTATTTAGGATTATCTCCCTCCTAATCCTTACATGCTCTTCTTTTGTAAATATATAATCACCTCCCTCCATCTAGGAGAGTCCACGCTTCCATCTGCATTCTTATTGCCTTCTATAAAGTCTCACAAATCGTTTTCCAATTTCCTTTTGATTGCTGACTTCTTTCTGTCTTTACTTCTTCTAGATTTCTTCAAGAGTGATTCTGATTTCGGCTTATATTGTAGTTGTTACTTATGTAATAGATTCCACATGAATTGTTACTAGGGGTTGTTGATGTACTTCATCCTTTCATGTTTATTTCTTGACTTGTAGCCATTGTGATAGCCTTATCTTGTTGTTCTTCCATAGGTACAGTTTCTCTTTGAACATATTATCTTCTAAGAAATATATATGCAAGATATGTACAAAAAACATGGTATATACAAGAACTATGAAGAGTATTGTTACCTTGTCTTAGAAGAAGAAGTATGTTTTATCCTACTTGGACTTCTTTGACGGTTCCCTTTCTTAGACAAGTGATGCTTCGTGTGTTTCCTTCCTTTTCTTTAACTCCGGACAATGATTCTTGTAGTGACCATACTTTTGATAGTTGAATCATTGTATTTCTGACATCTCTTTCTCTTGATTTGGTTTCTTCCTTGAACCAAACTTCCTTTTGTTTCTGAAATTCTTGAATCTTGTTGTGAAGGATTGATCATCGTATTTCTTTTGAGGTTTATCTTTTGCACAAATCCTTGATTCTTCCTGCGAAGAGAAAGTCCAAAGTTATTCAAATGTAGGATACTCCTTCCTTGTGTTCATGCTTGTGACAAATGCATCCCATGTCTTGGGAAGATGATTGAGTACTATGTTTACCAATTCCTTCTCTGAAATGATCTCTTCAATACCTTGTAGTTGATCTCTTAACTGAGAGATTATCACAAATTATGATGTTATGCTATCATCATCATTCATCTTCATGTCACAGAGCTCATTCTTCAGATCCATTACCTGTCCAATGTTTTATCACTCCAAGAAACTTCTTAGGGTTGTAGGCTAAGAATGCTTGGTAACTTAAGAATATGGTAGATTTTGTATGCTTGGAACAATGGGATAACTCAATAGCTAATGAAAAGGACCACTTCATACATTCGAATAAGACAATGCTTTTAGAACTCAATGATCAGACAACAAAGTTTGAATAGGAGATGAAGAATACTAGTCTAGATAACCAAATACAACAATGTGCAGGGT
>SNQJ01S0004734.1:48148-96016 GCA_010110895.2 Picea sitchensis | reverse complement strand
AGCTAATGAAAAGGACCAATTCATACATTTGAATAAGACAATGCTTTTAGAACTCAATGATCAGACAACAAAGTTTGAACAGGAGATGAAGAATACTAGTCTAGATAACCAAATACAACAATGTGCAGGGTCATACAAGATAGTAAGAAAACCTTTAGTTCAAGTTCATGAGATTAATAAGAAGATAACAATTCTTAGAAGCTGAGCTAAACTGAAATAAAGTACAAAATGATGAAAATATGAGAAAAAATGTCATTGAAAACTAAAGAGGACTGTGATTCTATTATAAATAAAGAGTCTAGTACAATAGCCAAAAAATGTCTCCTAGATTGCCCCCTGTGTTTGTCTTAAGTCTGTAGTTTTATAGCTTTACATCACAGTTCTCAGATCCTAAAACAATGGATCTGATATTCTAAAAATAGAAAGTCAAAACTGTTTTACAAAAAATAAGGAGAGATCCTCAAGATGAGGTCAATCCATATCTAAGAGTAGTAGATTGTTAATGAAGTGTAGTTTTAGCCTCCCAAGGCTGTTTGATTTGGTCCTCCAAAGATAAAATTCGAATTTGGTGAAGTGTGCAAAAACCCTGATATTCTGCCTTTGAAAAAGATGCCCAATGTAGTTAAAAAACCTCTTTTTGACCTTATCCCTCAAAACTAGCAATTGAATTAGACTTGATAATTCAACACCTGTCCATTTGAAGTGGTTTCAAACCATTCAAACTCAAAAAATCCCGATCTGGGCAAAAATTCGGTTATTCCGGCCACGACAGGCTTTCACCATCTAATTTACCTGAAAATCCGCTCCTTAGCCGGTGAAAAGAGGAGCTTTCACCAGCTAACTAGCAAAATTCAAGACCGGTTAGCTGGTGAAAGAGAAGATTTTTTTTAAATCAAATTTCTCAGTCATGGAGAGTCCATTTTACATGCTTGAATAGTTGATCGACATCCAGAAATCCTAAGCTTTCTAATGGTGCTTTCAAATCTGCATTTGGAGCTCGAGAAGCTAGTCAATTTTTCCCTACAATATTAGGCATCATTCTTTAAAAAATGCCAATGCATTTTTTATCGCTAACATTTGGCTCCAACTGGTATGGAGACCTCCTTGCGAGGTCTCCAAGAAACTGACATACCTTGTGCTTTTAGTATTGGGCATTGAGTCATCTGGCTATTTTCAAAAGTTTTTCTTTATTTGTAACATGTCTACTTCAAACTCCCCTAGAAATGTTGTTTGCACATCGACATGGCATCTGTTGTGACAATGTCTTCATTGAGAAGAGAGGTGTTGGACATACGTAGGATGATTAGATCTGTAACCATGGTTTGGAAATTTAAGAATAACTCCAACCTTGAAATGAGAGCATTGCAGGCAGCTTGAGGTGTTTGACTTTTCATTTTCCAACAACTTCAGATAAACTAAGCTCCATGTTTGTACTACCATGGCCAACAATTTCATTAGCCATAGCAACAACATTCTCCTCGTCTTCTATAATTTCTTTTTCCACTGCAACCTCTTCTTCATGCTCTTGTTGATCCTCTTCTTATTTCCTCTTTAGTTCTTGCTCAAATTGATGCCATAAACAATCCTTGCTTATATCTTCCTCATCTGAATGATCAATAATGGATTCAGAGGTAATTAGGTCCTTTTCTGCTTCTCCATCAAGTTCATGGTTTATATATTCTTCACCAAGGGAAACAAAATATGAAAGATCTGATCCTCTGCCCCATGTTGAATTTATATTGCCTTCCACACTAGATTATGATGAAGTTGCACTTTCCATTGTTTTTATATCACTAAAGTGCATAATAGCAGACTTGGCACCATCACTTCTTTCACTCATGAGAGCCTTTGATTCACCTTTTGCTGGTGATGATGATGTTGTTGTGGAGACTGTACGACGACAAGCACCCATGCATGACCATCCTGAAAGTCCAAGAGATGGCCTAGTAAAAACAACAACTTGTGCCATAGTTTGTGCTTGTCTCATAACAACCTGAGTGTTGTTTGAAATTGGATGCCAGATTGCACTAGCCCTTGCAACTCTAACCCTTCTATCTTTAGCAATCAACGATAACCAGGATCCTAATGTCATCGCGGAATGATAAAATATACTAAGAAACCTTGATCTTTCAATCTTTTCCCTAAAATCATTTACCCATGCTGATGCTGTGACTTCAACATGTAAATCATCCACAGAAGTAGCTGAGAATGTAGGCACAAGATTAGAAGCATTCATGACAGAAGTAATGAAGGGCTCACTTGACTCGGACAAATCCCAAGTCATATAGGCAGCTGGAGCGAGTATTCCAACAACAAACATTACTTTTATCACACCCCGATTAATCTTCCCATCATTGAAAGCTATGATGGTCAAACCCATTATCACAAATTCTTGCCTCCGCTGTCATAGTTTCATATAACAGAATGATGACTTGTTGAAGAAAGGATACTCCAGCATCGCCAATGCAACTCTTGGCCGGTTGTGCTAATTCTTGTTGCAATATCTCTTCCAGTTCTCTTGCCATATGATGAAATATGTAATGTATGCACTCAGGAAAAAAGTGAACATTGCCAGCTTCCCCCCAAATCTTTGACTTGTAAGAAGCTTGATTTCTTCTCCTGAACCAATAGCAAGAGCCTCTAGTATATTTTCCCTTGAGATAATTTTATCTTCTCATGTAAGAACTTCTCTGAGTGCATTTTTCAGTTTCTTCATCTGTTGTGCTTAGTTTAGAAGGCGGCGTTCAAACTCTTCCATTACTTTCCTCAGCATAAATTCAAATAGTGAAGGAACTTCTTCATTCTGCTTGTCACCAAGTATAGCACCTACAAGAGTTAAAAGGGAATGGGATGGTGCATTATCAAGACAATTCAACATTCCATAACTCTCTACTGCTTGAAGGTCTGGATAGTGCCTTGATTTTACTTGAAGAACCTCTCGAAATTTTTTCCCAATGTGTTGTATCCATGCTGATGTTGAATCCGACATAACAGAACTTGATAAAAGACTTTCAGCATCAAATGTTAGGTATGAGGTAACGTTAGTCTTGCTATCAATAGGTCTTGGAGGAAATTTCACTATTTTTTGACCATTTGATCCAGGAGATTGATCTACCACTTGATGATATGAGGTTCCACAATTTTCCAGATCTGGCGGTACCCATAATTTCTGTGTAACTTCTGTCATGCCTGACCCCTTCTTCATTTACTCTCTCTTTATCATTTTCATTTGCATGCGGGCCTGTGCCAACCATACCCATTGCAATTCTATCCTTCAATCCCTCAACCACTCCAATGGTCATTCCAACCACAAAAGTGGCAGCCTCCAACACTGCAGATCGACCAACATTTTCATTACTCTCTTCGTTGCGGGCATCGTGGGCTCTTAAATCCTGTAATTCATCTGAAACATTCAAATGTCTCTTAATATTTCTGCCCCCATGGTTATCCTCTGCATTTTTAAACTCATTTGATATCCACTCCATCGACCCAGATTCCTCCCAATCTCCATGGGTAGGACTCAAAATCTGATCTTTCACAGTGGGATCCCCGGATCCGACATTTTCATCAATATCCCCTTTGTTGGTATCAAATATGCAAACTTCACCATCTTGTTGAATCATTATATCCATCGCGGGTTCTTCAATTATAGTCGGCTTCATGATTCCAGCAAGAGATTTAGCATAGGGATCACTGCACTTATTCCCCTCTGTTTCATCTTGCCCATGCAATACATTTTCTTGATCTCCTTTTCGCCTATTGTAATTAGGAAGCGCATCAAATTCAGTTGGAATAGCCAGGACATAAACAGTCGAATCCAGTGCTGCTCTATGCGTAGTACCAATATCTCGAACTTGATGTGCCATGTCCTTCTCGGAATAACCATCTGATCTCTGCACATTGTAGTCTGGATCACGAGAAGTGCTACTATAAGTAGCCTCTAGCGACAGTAAAATCAGAGTGATGCCTACTGATGACTGGCCTGGAGCTGCAGGCACTTCCTACTATCGTCTCGTGGTCTCTGCAGGCGATGGAGCTCTATGATCACTTGTAGCACCTGCGAACACATTCAGATTGTGGGACGTCCATTGGACTCCAGTCTTTGGTGCTTCCGGGTCCCTGGCCAACTGACAGCCATTTAACAAAGTTCGAGAATAAAATGCATTCAACACAGGTGATACAACCGATGCATCGACCAAAGGTCTTCTATGGAAATTAGGCGGATTCAAATGCCCGGCTTCTCTTCTAGAGCATCCATTTCTCCTTAGTAATTATACCTGGTACTAATGTCAGCATAAGACAAATGGGAATTTTTCAACCATTCACTCCAAAACCCACCTTTCCCAGGCAAGACTGCTACCTGATGCTTATCATAAATGGTTTTCATGATTCCTATTTTTTATTATGCATCTAGATGAACCAAATCTCGAAACCTTCTTATCTTTGTGACTGCTCTCCAAGGTTCTCTACATCTTTAGAAAACAACCTTGAAAGAATTGGTTGAGAAAAATTCAAATCTGGGCAAAAATACAACCTTGCTGCCATGTAATAGGCTTCACCAGCTAATTTTTCCTGAATCCGCCCCTTCAGCTGGTGAAAAGGAAAGCTTTCAACAACTAACTAGCAGATCTCAAAACCAATAAGCTGGTGAAAACCTAGAAAAACTGCCTTGGGAAAAAATCAAATTTCTTTGAATCTGCAAAAAACACCTAAGAGATTGATGGATGACTCGAGGCTGATTGAGTAGCCACAACATGGAGGGATGATCCAGATCGATCCATTAAGCGTGAAAAGGGAGTCTCTTTTCCTAATTAAGAAAACCGAAAGTAATCTACTTGCTCAAAGAAAGAGCTTATTCTTCTATCAATCCCTACACTAACCAGTAGAGGCAGATTGATCAAGTAAAACTAAATTTCCAAAGAAGCCAAGAAAGTAATTGACTTGCTAAAATCATGTTTGATCTTTTCCCAAAATATAAAAGAAACCATAGATTGCGGTAATGCAATTTAAAAAGATGACATGACCAACCTTCACCTGATAGAAATATTTGGACATTTATGTTGCTTATAGAATCCAAATGATCAACAATAGGGTATTCAAAATCATTAAAGAATACCTCTTTGAGCTACTGGTTGAATTGACTATGTTGCAACCGCTGATTGCCAGCACCAGTCTCAATGATGAATGCAAATTGTTCTTCTTCTGTCAAGGAATAATGCAAGCTCAATTGTTGATCTGAACTTTTCAGCACACTATCTCCTTCTTTGTATCTGTTGCAATTCCCCTTTGTCTGCAGAACTGAAAACTGAGGGCTACCTTCTTCATCTACTGCAGATTCAATAATTTCACTTGTTGATTTGTCAATATGCTCATTACCTTTCAAGTCTTTAAAGGGGATACTTCGATCTTCATGACAACCTAAAACAATATATGTATTTGATACAATGTCAAAAGCATAACTAAGGTTATCATAGTGTGGATCATTGATCTCTTGATCTTGATGAAGAGTATCTTCTGCTGCAGCAAAGTCTTCACGAATGTTGGGATCTTTATACAACAAATTGAACTCATGACAACATTCAGGAAATAGAAAGTCATATGAAAATATGCCTTTACAAAACACATGGAAGGCAGCATGAAAATCAACTAAAGAGATGATACTAGTAATAGGCAGAGACCGATACCAATCACGAGCAATCCCTTCTAATGAAAAACAAAATAGCCGGATCTGAACATCCTCATGCAAAACTTGCAACCGATGCATGTAAACATGAAAGTCCAACAAATGTTCAGCTAGCACTTCCCACTCTTCTCCTCGAAATCTAGGAAGACTATTTTCCCATTCATCTCTACTAGGCACTGGATTAGGGAAGCTAGAAATACTTAAGAAATTGTAGAACACATACCTCTTTGCTAAGATCTGATTCATTTATATACCAGTGGAGCCACCAACAGATCCATCCTTCATGGAGTCGCCACTAAATTCTTCCTTCATGGAGTTTCCAGATAGATGATTACAACCAAAATAATGTCCAGGCTTTGTCTATCATCAAAGCTGGATCTATGTCATCTCCCAAGGAAGCTGAGCTTCAATCTCCTCTCCCCGGAAATGACGCCAATTTGTTATCACTCCAAGAAACTTCTTAGGGTTGTAGGCTAAGAATGCTTGGTAACTTAAGAATATGGTAGATTTTGTATGCTGGGAACAATAGGATAACTCAATAGCTAATGAAAAGGACCACTTCATACATTTGAATAAGACAATGCTTTTAGAACTCAATGATCAGACAACAGAGTTTGAGTAGGAGATGAAGAATACTAGTCTAGTTGACCAAATACAACAATGTGCAGGGTCATACGAGATAGCAAGAAAACCTTTAGTTCAAGTTCATGAGCTTAATAAGAAGATAACATTTCTTAGAAGCTGAGCTAAACTGAAATAAAGTACAGAATGATGAAAATATGAGAAAATCTATCATTGAAAACAAAAGAGGATTGTTATCCTATTATCAATAAAGAGTCTAGTACAATAGCCAAAAAATGTCTCCTAGATTGTCCCCTTGTGTATGTTTTAAGTCCGTAGTTTTATAGCTTTACATCACAGTTCTCAGTTCCTAAAACAATGGATCTGATATTCTAAAAATAGAAATTCAAAACTGATTTACAAAAGATAAGGAGAGATCCTCAAGATGAGGTCAATCCATATCTAAAAGTAGTAGATTGTTGATGAAGTGTAGTTTTAGCCTCCCAAGGCTGTTTGATTTGGTCCTCCAAAGATAAAATTCGAATTTGGTGAAGTGTGAAAAAACCCTGATATTCTGCCTATGAAAAAGATGCCCATTGTAGTTAAAAAACCTCTTTTTGACCTTATCCCTCAAAACTAGCATTTGAATTAGACTTGATAATTCAACACCTGTCCATTTGAAGTGGTTTCAAACCATTCAAACTCAAAAAATCCTGATCTGGGAAAAAATTCGGTCATTCTGGCCACGACAGGATTTCACCATCTAATTTACCTGAAAATCTGCTCCTTAGCTGGTGAAAAGCGGAGCTTTCACCAGCTAACTAGCAAAATTCAAGACGGGTTAGCTGGTGAAGAGAAGATTTTTTTTAAATCAAATTTCTCAGTCATGGAGAGTCCATTTTACATGCTTGAATAGTCGATCAACATCCAAAAATCCTAAGATTTCTAATGGTGCTTTCAAATCTGCATTTGGAGCTCGAGAAGCTAGTCAAATTTTCCCTACAATATTAGGCATCATTCTTTAAAAAATGCCAATGCATTTTTTATCGCTAAGACAATGTTTCTGATTGAGAAGAGGTTTGTTAGGGAATCATACATATTTTTAGATGAATCAATATGGGAGATGTAGGGTATCAAGTGGTATTTTATAGAGTCCACTATGAACTCATGGAATTTATGTAACTGCCTATGAACTTCTCCATAAGTGCAATGTTATGTGGTTCCTTCTCTTTTCCTTCTTCAAAATCTAGTTCCACGATATTTTATTTCATGATATCCAGAACTTTATTCTTGGCAAGGATGATTTCAATCCTTTTCTTGCACACTCTGAAGTTAGAAACCCCATCTAGCTTGTTTTCTAACTTCATAGAGTTATTCATGGTTTCTTTGACTTGGTCAACCCTAGATTTGACCAAAAACTCAAACTTGACGTCTTGGCTTGCTGAGACTACTAGGACATGCGCTAGGCTAGGGTGCATTAGTCTATCCAGAAATTGGGTCAATCCCTTCACTTAAGGTTCCTCAATAAGAGGATTAGGGTTTCTGCAATTGCACCTGCTAGTAACCCTAGCGATAGTGCTTTGGTAACTTCTCTTGCTAGAAACCCTAGCGACAGTTCTTCAACAAGTTTAGTATCCTTATGGATATGCTCCCTTCCAATTATTAGACTGAATGAAGGAGGTGTGAGCCTAGAACGTGTTAGAATATAATCGATGTGCTCATTTAACCATAGACAATATCACTATTGTCACCCAACAATAGGCCAAAGCCACCCTCGAGCACCTTAACCTTGACAGAGAATCATTATGGAAGAAAAACCTAGGCTAGATAGCCAAACAAGATAGCGCACTTCTCTTCAAGGATAGTGCACCAAATAGAAGTAACAAGACATGATCCGAGATTCCAAACCATGACCAAGAGAGATTCTAGGCCAAAACTGAAATATGCAAGTTGCAGCAGCTACAATGACAACTCTCCTCCAAACTTGTGCACAAATTGGCCAACTGTAGTGCACACAAGTGTTGCTTCTACAGTACTAAGAATGCCTACCAGAATGAAGACTGACCTCTTGTATTTATAATAAAACTAGCAAACTCCCTAGGCCGACTTCTCATTCTAGGTGCCTATTTACTTAGTATATAATATTTTTTTTAGCTCACTTCTTCTCTTCGAGGCTAATAACCTAATACAAATTATTCTCTTGATCGGACTTGTCTTCTAGGGTTATTAGCCAACTAATTAGGGTTTCTTCTTGCTTCCCGAAATATTCTATTCTAGTCAGGTTTACACGTGGAGGTAAATACCTCCTGCAACTACCATAATATCAACAAAAGGGACTCTGAAATTGCTTTTTGAAACAGTCAGAGAATCAACCATGATATTTTCTTCTCTTGGAATAAATGAAATGTTGAAGGCTAGGAAAAAAATGTCAACAAGGTCCCACATTTCATTTCTATAACTTATTAGCCTAGGGTGCTTAGCTTGGTAAAGATTTTTGACTTGATGGAAAACTAACTTAGCATCCCCAAATACTAATATATCTTCAATTCTCATATCTTTTTCAACCCTCAAACCTAAGACAAGAGCTTCATACTCTGCCACATTATTGGTAGCTTCAAATTCTAACTTGTAGGACAGAGCTATAGTCTCTTGAGTAGGCAAAACAAGAACCACTCCAGAACCAACATCTTACTTAGAAGAGGCTCCATCGAAGAACATTTTCCACACAGAGGTGATAGGAGGGGAATTTTCACAAGAAGTAATAAGCCTCTTTTTTATTTCTATAGGAGGTTCAGGAGAATCGGTGAGTTACAAAAAACTATATCCCAAATCTGTGTCAAGAGAAAAGATAGGATGGTTCCAGGGGTTCGCTTCATCACTAATAATTTAGGCCAACTGAGATTCCCTGGAGAGTCTTCTGTGATCACTTCCAAACACTAGAATGGTATCATAGGTGAGGTCCATCTCGAAGTTCCCCCTAGTCTTTTTATCCAATATATAGACAGAAGCATCTTGAACTTAGGGGGAATGTCGGCTACCACAATTTCCATGATCACGCTTTTCATTGGCAGCTGGAACAGAGATACGACCAAGTATTTGATAACCCCAAGTCACTTGACCTTCCTGGAGTTGAAAGAATACAGGTCGTGGTAGGATTTTGTAATCTGCAGATCGAGCTCTTCCATGACAATCTTATGCATAAGATTGTGAGATAACCCTGAATCCATCAAACAATTATGTAGAACCTTGTCATGTATGTTCAATGAAGTGTAGAGGGGAGGGGTTGAATCATCTTTATATTCTACCAAAGGACATAATATGACTATAGGCTTCTCATCTTGGATGTTTATTGAGTTTGTGTAATGAGAAGAAGGTTCAGGTGGCAACATTTTGGAGAGGTACCTTTTGCAGTCTTCGTGCTTGACCAGCTTTGAAATGGGTACATCGATTCTAAATGTTTTTATTTCATGCTCAAAGATGAAAGAGGAGGGGGCCTTTTTATTTCTCTCACTTTTGGAACAGGACTTTTGACCATCGATGGGGGGCGTTTTGCCTTATTTTCCTTGCTTCGGTATGCCATATCTTTAGTAGGTTTTTCTGCTCTGGTGGGACGATCAGGGATGTTAGATTTCCCTTCTTTCTATTTGGACCACAGACTATATCTGTTTGGAATGTGATTGGTCTCTTCCCCTTTACTCATCTCATTCATTTGATTACTGATGAGGGCCTCTTCGTATGTAGACTTATTTAAATGAGCAGACGAATATGTATCTCCAAGGAAATGGATCTTAGGATCAATATCTTATTCCTCTTCATCTTCATCAGTAACCATGTTATTTTAGAGAGGATTTTGGATTTTCTGATCATCTCTGTCCCTGTTTCTCTGATCCCTTTGGATGGCATGAGGGGTATTAGTAGGTATCCTAAAGTTACCTCTTCTATCAACATTTGAGGGATTCCTATAGCTCTTCTTTCCTTCCAATTCGACCCTTTCCATTCTAGCATAAAGCGACTTTAGTAGTTTGGTTACATCATCCATTTGATGGGGTGAAACAAAAGAACTAGAAGTTGAAACTTCAAACTTACCCTTTCTTCTGTCTCTATCATCCTTAATCCTAAGCTTCTCAACTGCCAGTATATTAGATTCTACTTCAATGGTTGCGTCTTTCATATGAACCAAGTATGTAGCTCTTCTTTATCTCAATAGGAGGCAAAAATCAGGGTCGAAAGCACTAGCATAATTCATTTTGGCAGAGGTTTATGTGGGTTTAAATTTAGCGGGAATCTTTTTATACATCTTATTAAATCTCTTCGAGAAGTCTGAAATAGATTCCCCTTATTCTCTCTTAAGTGCCCCGAAATCTGTAATATAATAAAGGGTTTCTTTTTTATCCCCCCAATTTCTTAAGAATGAATCATCCAGAGCGACAATATCGTCAATAGATCTAGGAGGAAAGTCCTTAAACAAATCCCTAACATCACCATCAAGGCTCTATAAAAAAACTCTCATCCACACGTATTCATTTTTTATGGCCTGAATTTCTGCAAATCTATAAAAGGATGCAAGGTGCTCTTATGCAATCACGTCTCCCTCTCCTGTGAACTAGGGCATGCGCTTAAGGTAGTCCATGGTTGGAAGAGCATTCATAGGCTGAGGTAAAACCAGAGGGGCATATCTAGTAGCCAATATATCATCCATATTGTTCCTATGAGGATTATCACCTTCCATTTGGACGTGAGTTGGAGGAGAAGCAGGTGAACATGGAGTTCATACAGGTGAGACCGGAAGTATGCTTCTAGGGGAAAAGGGTAACGACTGGGTGTCTGAGAAAAAGGTTGCAGAGATGATAGGAACAGAGGTTTCTGTTGCAACAACTCTAATAGGTGTATGAGTACTAAAGCCAGGGGTGGGGAAGTCTCCTAAGGTCCTAGGTTTGAGCCACGATACAACTTCAGGAGAGACAGGAGTGTCAAATATTTATCCTTCCAAAATGAGGCTAGGAGAAGAGAAATCAGCCGAGAAACTTCTGAAATTCAAAGTTCTGGAAACTCCAACAGATGGTATAATAGGAAAAATAGAAACAGTAACTGAGGTTTCTGAAGGAAGATTATGAAAATTACTAGAATCACTTGGTTCAGAAGATGAAGTACCTTCTTGAGGGGTCTTTTTTTTCCTGATAATTTTTGTTTGGGTTAGCTCCAGGCATGGTTAGAGGCAGTTGTGCATGAGAACTCGTGTGTTTTCCTTTCGGAGCCAACTGAAACAATGGAGTCTAACTAGTGGATTCGCTAGGCAATGGAGTCTCTAGACAGTGTGGTATCTAGGTGCAGCTTCCAATATTCAATGGTTCTGATACCTGATGCACCTTCAGAATCAGAATATCATTGTTGTTCTCCCAGGGAGGATACCTTCACTTTCGTCCCCAGAAACGACGCTAGAAATGTTAGCACCAGAAGTCACCTCTGGATAGCAGCAGAGGTAAGCCCAGTACCCATTGGTTTATATGTCATGG
Organism: Picea sitchensis; assembly: GCA_010110895.2. Classification (NCBI taxonomy): domain Eukaryota; kingdom Viridiplantae; phylum Streptophyta; class Pinopsida; order Pinales; family Pinaceae; genus Picea; species Picea sitchensis. The sequence continues at coordinate 84,259 of SNQJ01S0004734.1, read as the reverse complement.
TTAATGGATTTAAAGAGGTCAAATGGGGCAGACTTGAGAGAATATCATTTTAACATAGAAAACTGGGGCATTATGCACAAGCAAATGAGGTCTTGATCAACTTCATCCAGTAAGTTGTAGTAAGGGTGAGTAGGAGGAACAAATCAAGGAGATAATCTAAAGGTCTTCTCTGGACATCAGGTCTTCCAGCAACCTAAGGAGGAAAATCTCTAAAAACAAGATCCTCTTGAATTCGATGTTTTAAGAAACTGAAAATGTTATAATTGCACTGCAATCAAACATTCATTACAACACAGTCACCACAATCTATGTGAATCCTTCGATTATGAAAATTCAATATCATACTCTGATAAGATGGAAATAGAAGTTGGATTTCATTAAAAAAGAAATCTCATATCAAGTTACATAACCAAAGAACCAGAGCTTCATTAAAACATTACAATATAGGAGCTTAGCTCAACCATCAACCTTAACAAAATATCAAAACCGATTATTTATACTTAGAATAACTTTCCACCACCAGGAGTGTGACATGGCTATAGCAATCAAAGATTTGTGTATGTATCTTTTTTTTTTTCAGGCTGCACTTGCATTCTTCTGTCGAACACGAGCTCAGATCAATATGAACTTTATAGGAGGATCTGTTGATAGGGAAACTTTGGGTTGACAGCATGCCTCCAAGGCCAATCCTTCCATGCTTTCCATTTATGGGGTGAGACGAGGTTTCAAACACCTCCCACATTTTTATTAACTACTTTCATCGGGATTGGGATGGAGTCTGACACCCACAAATGCTCCAGGCGATGCTCACGACTCCTTTAAGTCAATTCTGGTGCCCTAAGACCACACAAATCTTCTCCTGTGAACAATATGGGTGCTCTTAGCCTTTGGCACAACTCCTCTCCATCGCTCCATGCGACCTTGGGTCATGAGTTGGGGCTTCTATGTGAAATTTTGGGATTTCACATTTTGGGATTCTTCACTCCACTTGATTCCAAATACCTCGATGCTCCATCTTGCGAAATGGCTTATCCTTATCGATGGTCGGACTTCATTTGAACTTAACGGACAAGATTCTTGCTCAAAAAACACAACCACCTGTCTCTCAATAGGTTCTTGCCTTCTTTATGGCCCTACTTTCCATATGACCATGGGTTGTAATCATGGGCCCGAATCCCATGTGTTTCGCGAACTTGCGTCATGATCCATGTTGAAACCTTTGACTTCTCAGATATAGGGCCACATGTCCCTTTGAATCGGATGGTCCAAATAAATATCAACATCTCAATATTTTGGACCTTCGACATTTGGGACTCGAGAGAACTATGCATTACTCACTTCATCCTTCCCGAAATGACTTTTCCCATGGTTCGGATCTAGTGCCATGCATCCTACTGGATCGGATGACCCATGCAAATTTTGGGTTTTGGGAGTTCGTACCATCTACAAACAGCTTCAACAATGTTTTGAAATCCCAATTCCCATGATTATTACTCGTCGTTGATCACTGAACTTGCTCTCTCGCTTTATCCAAGTCCATATCAGATCACTCTAAGTGCTTCTCTTTGTTCTTACGACTGCGGCCTCTATAAACAAACATTTGGACTACTGGCTGAGGGATTGGGAAAGAAAAAGGATCGGTAACATAGGAAAAGAGGGAAGTGACAAACCTTATAGAAAACAACAAAGCAGAGGGCCGAGACTTCTCAGGTAAGATGACAAGGAAAATAGGTTGTTCAAATGAATGAAGGCAAACAGAAGGAAAAAATACAAGCAGAAAGGGAAAAACTTAAGATTGGATCTATGAAAAGAAGGGAGATAGGGAAAAACTACAGACTTAGGTAGAAACCACAAGCCCACAAGACTCTGACCAGGTCATGTGATAATAGATCTGATTATAGCCGGAGAAACCATCCATCAAGGAGAAGATTTATCTCCCAGCATAGTCATCAACAATCTAGTCGACGAAAGGGGTCAGATAATTGTCTTTGGGACAATATTTTTTTATATCCCTATAATATACATGAACATATATCATGCCTTGTTTCTTGTTAACCAGAACAAGATTGGACACCCAATCAGTCAAATCCATAGGATATACAAAGCCATTTTAAGAATTTTTTCAACTTCAGGATTATTAGCAACGAATTTACGTGGATATACTGGGCAAAGTCTCTACCGAACGGGTTTAGCATTCAGGTAATTCTTAATCTCATGCACAACAATATCAAGATAGATACCAGGCATTTCTTTGTAACTCCAGAAAAAAACGTCCTAAAATTCTTGGAAAAGGGCTTTATAAGTTCAGACCTCATCAACAGAACATGAGGCACCAACATGAACATTTTCCATGACTCTGGGTTTAATCAATATGTCAAGAGGAACGATAGGTGAAATATTACTCAAATTCCTTTCATACAGAACCTCATGTCTTGACTCGGGAACAAAACAAATAACAACAACGGTCGACGAAGTTGAAATCCGTTGGTAACTCTCTATGGTTTGTTGTTCTAGGAAGAGAATAGAACGATGATGCCCATCGTCCCATGGAGTATCTTCCATGGAAATGACCTTCATGATCATCTCATCAGTAGGAAATATCACTTGGAATGGATCATGATATGTATCACGAAAGGAAGGAGGAGAGGGAGTTGTCGATTGAATAGCTTGATAAGCTGATTCCATCGGACTTAGAGGCATTATGTCATCGTAACGATGATAGTCACCAGAGCTAGGTACTACCCATGGGTCATAACATTCAGGGGTTTCACGAACATAGTTTGATATCATGTTAATCGAGGAGACAAAAGGAAGAGGAATATCGGGTGGAGGAATAGGAAAGGTACCCATCAAGGTTGCATATTTTAAAAGACCCACTCTGACATTCTCATACCCAGGAGGTGCTTTCAAAATAAAAGGTATGTTTCTAGTACATGAATCAGAATTAAAGAAGGCCAGTTGATCAACAATAATTATTTTTCCTTGGTGTGGGAAATGTAACACATAGAAAAGAGTGGAAACAACTGTGCGCATGGATTCAATCCAACTACGACCAAGTAGAAGGTTGTAATCAATAGGTGCGTCAAATACCTCAACCTCAACATTAACTACCTTGCCTTCTAACATAATAGACAATGAGGGAAGAACACCATAATGTTTAAACCTTGTACCATTTAAGGCCTTAAGAGTATTGTGTGACTCAATAAGGGTAGAAGAGCCTATAGATTTCCAGTAAGTAATGTACATAATGCAAGTCGAGGTTCCTTCATCAATAATGGTTTGACAAATTTTCTTATTTTCCACAACAACTTTGATTTGAAACGCTAATTGAGGAGGAAGACTTCGAATATGGTATTCCAAGTCAAAGATTATTAAATTAGTATCAGTAGGATCAATTCCACCAACAACATTTAACAGTGCCATCCATTTAGTAGGACAACTTTGAAGGACTTTGAGAGATGACATCGCAGAGGGTGCTTGCACAATATCTTCTACAATACTGTAGTTTTGGGAAGCACTTTCATGAGGATTGAATGAGGAATTTCAAACAACACACTTTGGAGGAGGAATAAGAAATGTATCTATTACTTGTAATTCAATATGAAGAGGACCATTTGGAGGTGAAGTTGGTGGAGAAGGTTGAACCAACAGAGGTGGTAAATCATCAACTTTCTCTTTCAAAGGACTATAATCTTTGGCTCGATTTTCGACTGCAACTTCATTCTTCTTGGAGTCACCAGTACACATAAGTACATAAGATGTGGTAGAGGGAGAAGTTTGGTCATGAATGGCCAATTGGTCCTAATGCTGAGAAGGAAAAGGTTGTGACAAGACGATGGGTGTAGGAGGTTTCCCGATCCCCTCCATGAACTTAGTAACCTCAGAACGTCATGGAAAATCTTTCATATAATGATCGTCACCACAAATAAGGCAAGGATAACACAATTTACATTTGTATTTGTCAACAACAGGTTGTGTTTTTTGTTTCTTAGAGTGTTGATTATTATTATTTGCCTCCATATTCCTACCTTTCCCTTTCTTTTTATTTTTATTTTTACCGGTAGGTGTAGATTGAACCGAATTGATTTCAGAGGTTTTACTGGGGGAAGGAGTTGGGTTAGGAGTATTTTGTACATTAGAACTAGTAGACTTGGGATTGGTATGACTGGCTTGTGTAGACTGAGTCTCAGCATGAAAAGTTCCAATCACACCATCAACAACATGAGAAGCTACTGGAGGTGTTATGGTAGGGTTCGTAGAAGGAAGAGGAGCATCAGAGATCAAGTCGTATAGTGTGCCCGTTTGTGAATAAACGAGATATAAATATTGAGTAGGACTAATTGCCTTCTCCTCAGTGACAACACCACCCATGGAAACATCACAAGCTATAGGCCCAATGAGTGATTTGGTAAACCACTCAGCCAATAGTTGATCAAGAAGGGGAACTTTGATTAAGCATCTTCTCCTCCTCCACTCATGAATATGATTAGAAATATGAGTGGAAGAGGATTGTTCAAATGAATTCAAAATTTCATTTCTTGTCTCATATCGAATTGGCAATTGGTAATGCATTAAGAAATCCATGGCTAGGTTATTGAAGTCATTAACGAATCCTCGTGGTAACTCAATATACCATTTGTCTTCCAAACTCGTGAGAGTTCATTGAAAAAGTCGTAATCTTATAGAGTCCTCCATTAGTGAGTTGGACGAACACCAAAGATAGAAAGTCATGACGTGATTATTTTGGTCTTCTCCTGATCGACCATCAAACTTAGGAATGTCAAATGGTAATTTGGCTGGTATGACTTTCCAATAGGGAGAACACAAAATAGGATCATTCAAAATCCTAGATAAATCCGATAAATCCAAAGTAGTAAGAAATGGAAATTGTCTATTCACTTGAGGAAACTGGTAGTTTTGAGGAGGTAGTCATGTAGGTATACCAATAGGACCATAAGAAATTTGTATATAGTTATATAGTCCTAATAGATTCGTTTGTGGAGGGTTTTGATTAAGTAATATCCATTGGAAACGAGCATTAGCTTGAAAAGTTTGACCCCAAGAAGGATTCATAGAACCTAGAAACAGTTGTCTGAGATTACAGGGTGTAAAAGAATTAATTTGAGGATGTTTCCCCCCAGATGGTTTTTTATTCCCTTAGAAAGGAAGACTCCAAGGTTGATATTGTAATGCAGGCATACTTTGCCCATAAACTAGGTTATGTCTTCCAACTTGAGGTTGCCCCCCAAGGTGAGGTTTTCCCCCAACCTGAGGCTACCCCCCAAATTGACGTTGACCTCCAATAGCAATCTGAAAACCAGAAGTGACGGAAATATTGGCACCTCCAACTAGATTGGAGCTACTAGGGCCACGATTAGATCCTCCAAGCGAAGGTGGAGGAGGAACGTAAGGCCCCCTAGAGAGAACCTAGGTAGGTGTAGGAATAAAATGACTAGCAACATTATACCAAGGTGGAACAAAAATATTAGACCCTTCGGATGGATTCTGGGCAGGAATAACAATGGAATTATTCAAAGCATGATACCCAAGGGGAAGTGATGGACCTGATCTAAGCGGAAGTAGTGTTCCAATAAGATCTTGGGTGATCACCGTATTTTTGACAGAAAGAGGCATAGCTTGTGAGACTAGGGTAGAGCTAGTGAGCTGGAGAGGAAGAATTGAGTGAGACCCAACCAACAATTGGTCTGAAACTGTAACGACATTATTGGTTGTGCCAGTAAAATTATCTAAAGGTACGGTATAAGTAGTGGAAGTCAAAGGTGTTTCTGATTCCATATGTTGATTAAGAGTTCTTGAGCATAAATGAATCATTCCTAGTTTATCAAAAATATCTTGTCCTGAAGAGGTCCTCCAAAGAGTATGACTAGGACCAAGAGTGTTAGGGTAAAAATTCCTAACAATGTGAACCAGAGTTGCAAACAACTCACTTTGAAAGAATGGATCGTCTACACTAGAATCTGCATGAGGTCTAGTAGGTATTTCAACATATTCTTCAACTACAATGTCTCTTGATGATTTAATCCGTATAAAATGTGGATCTTGTTCAACACTCAATAATGGGTTTACGGGAAGTATTGATTCCTCCAACGGAGTATAATATCCAATTTCAAAGGCTATGTTGTTATTGACTGCTCCTTCAAGAGAACCCTCTAGTGAGTTAGGAAGGAAAGGGACGTAGTCTTTCGGATATTCCAGAGGTATCCCTTTCGTCCTATATGAATAGGGAGGGTTGATGTTGGTCATGCAAAATAAAGAACAAAACAAATCTATGGCCAACTAGAGAAACAAGAAACATTCACTAATAAAATCTAGAAATCAAACCAACCAAAAAAACCTTATTATTTCGAAGTCACTAGTTGGTGATGAAATCCAACATCACAAAATCAAGACAAGAAGGGGTTGGGATAAAGCAGGTCTAAAATTTACGTTGATGACCTTCTTAACGGACTTACACCCTGGTTCAATCTCCCACACATAATTGTGGGTATAACCTCCAAGGAAGCCGAGTGAATTTGGAAAACGTCGATTCCAGGTACCATGAAAACTTTCCCCTCCATATTCACCTCATGTAAATATCCTACAAAGATAGGCTACTAAGGTTAAAAATTATGACAATGATTCCTAGGGAAATAGTCGACAATTCGATCCATGCACAAAGGCAGGGTATCTAGCCTGAAATCAACTCGAGAAGGTCCCCACAAGATTTTCTTCTCAAGTGAACCCCAATAATATGCTCAATCTCTACACTAAGACTGAAAAAGTTGGGTGAGTAACTCTACCAGTCCTAATGTGACCTCATGATTGACCCTTGTGTTAGAAGGGCTTCCCAAAGACAAAATGTAGCAAGGGGATTTGAACTCTCCCTATCACAAGATACTATTGTGTGTGTTGATGCTTTGGAGAGTGTGATTACAACCTATTCCAAAGCGCTATCCTAGCTAATGTTGGTGAAAACAATTTCTAGAAAATAAAATTTGCTAATAAATTTGAAAATTACGCGATATTTTAAAGGGTATTGTTTACTAAAAAAGGAAACAGAAATGAAAATGATGATGTATCGACCTTGACCCAATAAAATGCAAGAAGAGATGAGTATGAAATATTTAAATTCAATGAACTCTAATTAAAACAGGGAGAATGTATCTTTCTTTGAAATACAAAAGCAACGAAACACAATTTCTCAATTTTTGAATGAACAAAATTCCAAATAATCAAAAGCTACAAAATTTTCCAATTTTCTCATTTAACAAATTTTTTGAATGCAACAATTTTCTTGTGAAAAAATACTAAAAAGAAGAATGATTTTCAGTTATTTCTATATCAAATCAGGTCATATATACAATGAAGGAAAGAAAGTGTAATCCAAGAAAATTAATACACTCTCAACACTATTCCCAAATCAAACTTATAATGTAGACAAAAACAAAATGATGGGAAAGCCTTTTGTCAAATGCAAACAAAAATGTTTCTCAATCAATGAACAATCCAAAAAGAAAAAAACAATCCAAAACTTCAAATAAATGAAGTATTATTTCTCAAGCAAGCACTCAGGACCAAGATCTAGAGATTATACCCTTATGAGAAGAACCAAAAGAAAATCTTGAAAAATTTACTAAGAAAAACTTTCAATTTCTGAAAATCCATCAAAATTTAATTTTCAAACTTACAAATCAATCAATCACTGGTGTCATAAGTTCAACCCATCCAATTGAGGAAAAACTGGGTGGAAAAAAGAAAAAATGGCTATCTCCAACAATTCATACAGGAATTGTCGCAGGTGGTAGTGGGGAACAATGCAACGATCTAGGGTCGTCACATGCTACCAACAAGGTACAATGCGACGTCATCACACTGGTCTGCACCTGTAGAGTGTAACGTCAGAAGATCATTGGAGTCTATCTATAGAGTAAAATGTGATGATCTTTGAAACTAAAGGAAAATGGAAAGAAAGAAAAAAAAATTCACTGAACGTTCAGACCCAGGGAGTCTAGATGGATCACCGATAGACTCAGAGAGTGAATTTGACCAAGCGAAGGTAGGCTAAAAGAAAATAAGAGGCAAAAAACCAAAATAAAGTCAATTCCCCAGTATGGTCGACCATTGTTTTATAGGATTAATTGATAACTTCAGACACAAACATATATCCCTAGCTTCCACAAGAAACTAGAACAAAATATAACAGAATACACACTTCTCCTTAAACTTCATTATCATAAAAATTAGTTTAATGAGGTACAAGTGGAATACCTTTTGAATGATGCTTGATCCTCGCTAGTTTCATCCTTGCAGCTCCTTCCTTGATTTTGTAGAGTAGTAAGAATGTCTAAGAATAAAAAACCAACAATGAAGGAAAACAAATATACATATATTCTAATGAATTTTATGTATATGATCAAGGAATTATACAATAGAAGACAAGATGCTTATATAGGGAAGAAATGTATTACTGTTTTAATTGAATAGAAAGTGAATAATACAACACATTCTGTCATGTTGCAAGGTCCCCTTTTCATGGATCTTTTCTTCAACACACACATCTTTGCTCCAATGCTTTGAATTAAGAAGATCCATAATCTGTCTTGAAGAACTAAAGCAAATCTCTCAAGCATAATCTGAAGTAGAAATCTCCATACAAATCTTAGCCTATTAAACCTTAGTCATTTCCATGAGAGATCCCTCCTTCTATAGTGTGAAAGAGAGATGGATGATCCCACCAAATCAGATAAGTGAGTAAGATCTAAACCGATTGGAGGCCACCTCATCTTCTAGAAGATTACCTTCTAGAACATTCGTGAAACTTGACATTTCCTATTCTTTAAGCATTGTTTCACCCTATGTACGAGCAGCGTGCGACGATGTCATAGTCCAGGTTTAGGGAAAAGATTGACCATCAGGCATCATCACACCCCATGCATATGGCAGAGTGCAACGACCTTCCTTAACATGGTTTTTTGAAGGAGGAAAGAAATCACTTTTCCCATGGAGAAAGTCTTCGTTTAATATTTTTAGGGAACACTAACACATGTTGTTAGGTGATCACTGAGGTGACAAAAATAAGGTGTAGCATTAAAAGTAAAGTTACAAACAGGATGGTAACTCCATCAAAGTTTGTTCGGTTGGGTAATTACTTTTATTTTATTTTGATACAACAACTTCTATAGGTATAAAAGTGAAGGGAAATATACGAGAGGAATATGGTCTGGGTCCAAACACCAAGTTTTCCATTCCCAAAACTCTCAATTGAATCTCTAGTAATCCTTGAAATGAATTCCTTTATATGCATGGAGAGATAGTATGAAGTTTTTCAATAGTTGATCTGGGTGAAATAGAGGACGTTACTGCCATGAATTATCCAAGAATAGAGATGAATGACCATTTTGAATCTCCCAAAATATGTTTTGTTGAATGAGTCTTATGTTTTTCGAGGAAGAGTTCTTGATGGCGACACCCACAACCTCACAACACACAGGTCGGAAGGTCAGTGTGCACACAGGATCTTTCCTTTCTCACAGCCCGAAGAACACTAACTGGTTCTTCTATTTCCCTATCGAGAAATCTATACCCACAACAACCTCTCCACGAAATCTCCTCTTTCCAATCGGGATATCGGACTTCGCAACTTCGTGATGTTAGTTGTCGAGCGTTGGACTCTCGAATCCCCGAAACCCGACAACAGTCAACGCTGACCCTTATCTCTATCCTTCGGTATTTTCTCTATCACGATTTCGGCACTCGTGATGTCGAACAACCTGCTTTACCGACTCTCGACTCTCGATACGCAGAAACTCTGACACACGCATGAGTTTGAATTTTCAATGCCTTTACTCCATCGACATTTCAGAGTTTCTTAATATCACGAATCTTGATGCAATTGTTTCAGGACTTCTCACCGCGAAACCCCAAAATAGTGTTCCACTTGTCCACTGATTGAATCATGTGGCCCCACACTGTTCTATTAGCCATCGGGATATTGCGTTTTAGAATATCGCAATTCTCGTTGCAATATTCACGGGATTTCAACCTACGAAACCCCGATGTGGATTCTCACATGTAAATCCGACGACCCCTATGGCTCAGATCTACGGTCCTGCCCCTACTGAGATTTGAACCCTTTGGGAATACTTCACATATCTCCCCTGCTTCTCTGTGATATCTAACGACTCACAGAAATTCGCGAATTCTCCTCGGAGAATTCCGACCATCCGTTTCCCCTTGACGATTTCTACGAGACGAACCAAGTTTTCCTCCACCAACTTGTCCACCTGTGGCGCAAAATTACGATGCTTCTTACAACCTTCCAGTCACAGCCTCCCTGCACTGTCCTTCAACAATTTTGAAGGCCTTATCCTTCCTGAGCTTTCTTATGATTCTGAGTCTTAGAAAATACTCTTGCGCGCACTCCTTGCGGCAACCTTCAAACACTTCCAGGTGTTTGAAACCCTTTGAATCTGCGCACACCTGTAGCAGCAGTCTCTAAACACTTCACTCAGGTTCACAACCCTTAAGCTTCACTCGGCCTGCGCACTCCTTTCACGACTCCTGTGCCTGTCTGCACTTCTGAATGAATGAGAACAAAATCTATCTCTACCTGAATCCTTTGTCAATGCACTCCTTGCAGACACTTCAACTGCACTCCTTGCAAGAATTCTTACTCAGATAGAGAAACAATTGAAACTCATTCCATTATCCTTTCCTCTCAGACTTCAACTCAACACATGAAATCATATACACAACATATAAAGAAAATGCATAACAGGAAGCAAACATTCACGATCATATCATTCAACGTGAGCATATAGAGAACAAACAAAAAACCATGAATTTGAATCAACCTCTTTATATTAATCCAAATGTCTGTACACGGGTGTTCTTAGACAGCTCTGTGCTTCTCCTCTATGCTCTTCTTCCTGATTCTCATGTTACAATACACAATGAAGGTGTCTATATCCCGTTTCCCTCTTGCGCTCTAAATTGTCTAACTAGAATTAAATTCTATCTACCTGCATTAACTACTTTAAATGCCTTCCACCTACTAAGGACGAGAGAAAATTGCTCAAGGTCTGATTACATTATACAAGTGCACTTCATCTTAATGGCTCATTTAATATTGTGCAACAACTTCAAGGTGATTTCAAAATTTGCGCTGGCATTTGTCCAACTGTCTTTCGCTTCCGCGCTGGCTCGCTTGATGTTGGTGATGCTCCTGCATCATACTCCCTGGCTTGAAAAATTTTATGGGCTCCTGTCCATGAGCTCACGCATGGTTTGTCCATGCTTCTGTATTTCTACTTCGGTCTCCCAGCTGGCATCTTCAACTGGATGGTTCTTCCACTTGACCAGATACTCAAAGTATTTCTTTTTCCTTGTCCTCTTGCCCACTCTCTTGTCCAGTATGCACTCCATCTATGGATTAGCTTCCACTGGCATCTGCTTCGTCCATTGGACCACTGGCTATTCATTTCCAGTCCCTATATCCACATCTCTATATGGGTACAGATATGAGATATTGAATATCGAAGAAATTCCGATCCCATCGGGTAATTCAATCTCATAAGCATTCGCCCCAAATTTCTTCAATACCTTACATGGCCCGATTTTCTTCATCTTCAATTTATTATATGTTCTTCTCGGGAACCTTTCTTACCTCAAATGTGCCAGAATCAAGTCACCAACCTCAAATTGAATTGGTCTCTTGTGCTGATCGGCTCTGCGCTTATACTCCTGACTTGAATTCTGCAATCGCTGCTTCACCTGGTGGTGAAGTTCCTTCATCGCCTCTGCGAATTCTTCTGCACTAGAACTCCTAGTCGTAGTCTATTATGAATCCCTCAGTTCATAAATTCCTCTTGGTTGCATGCCATAGAAAACCTGAAATGGACTCTACCCTGTGCTCCTGTTAACTGAGTCGTTATAAGAAAACGTTGCCTGTGGTAATATGTTGTCCCACTAGCTGTGGTGCTCTATCACCAAGCTTCTCAGTAAGTCACCCAGACTTATGTTCACCACTTATGTCTGTCCATCTGTTTGAGGATGATAAGATGAACTAAATTCCAAGTTAGTTCCCAGCTTCTTCCATAAGGTCCTCCAAAAATGCCCTATGAATTTTTTATCTCGATCCGAAACTATACTCCTTGGCAAACCATGAAGTCGAATGACCTCTTTGAAAAAAAGATTCGCAGTGTGAGTTGCATCACTAGTTTTCTAGCATGGAATGAAGTGTGCCATCTTGGAAAATCTATCCACCACCACGAAGATTGAATCACAACCTCTTTGTGTTCTTGGCAACCCCAATACAAAATCCATGCTAACTCCATTCCACAGCCTCTTTGGTATGGGCAATGGTTGATAAAACCCCTCATTTTGCCTCCTTCCCTTCGAATGCTGGGAAATTATGCATCTGTCCATGAATCTCTTGACATCTTCTCGCATTCCCGGCCAAAAGTATGACTCATTCGGCTTTGTGAACATCTTGTTATGACCAAAATTCCCTGCCAATCCTCCACTGTGTTTCTCCTTCAGCAGATTCTCCCTCATGGAGCATTTCGGAATACATATTTGATTACCCTTAAATAGTAATCCTTCTTGGATCATGTACTCTACCCATTGCCTTCTATCTCTGAGAATTGGATTCTTAGCTGCTTCATATGCTTCCTTAAAATCCTGGTCATCCGCGTACATGTTCCTGAGATCATCAAAAACCAACGTTTTGACTCTGAACTCCTGCAACAGTAAACACTTCCTGCTCAAAGCATCAACAACTTTGTTAGCAGTACCAGAAATATGTTTGATCACAAAAGTGAAATTTTGCATATACTCAACCCATTTGACATGTTTCTGATTCAACTTCTCCTATTGAGTCACAAACTGTAGTGCATGATTATCAATGTATAAGACGAACTCTTTCGGGATCAATTAATGCCTCCATTTCTTCAATGCCTGGATGATAGCATAAAACTCCGTATCGTAAGTGGAGTACTTCACTTTCACTTAATTCATCTTCTCTCTAAAGTACGCTATCAGCCTATCTTCTTGACTCAAGACTGCCCCGATTACAAACCCCCTCGCATCACATTTCACCTGAAATGTCTTCTGGAAATCTGGCAACACCAAAATTGGTTGTTCCATGATCTTCCTCTTCAATAGATTGAAACTTTTCTCAGCTTCTTCTATCCAGTGAAAAGACTTGTGTCTTTTCTTCACTGTATCCATCATCATTGCACTAATTCCACTAAAATTCCTGATGAACTTCCGGTAGAAACTAGCCAATCCGTGAAAACTTCTCACCTCAAAAACATTCCTCGGTGATGGCCAATTCTTGATTACCTCCACCTTATCTGGATCCATCCTCAACTCATTTACCGAAATAACAAACCCCAAGTAAATGAGCTTTGTCTTCATGAATGAGGACTTCTTCATGTTTATCAGCAGCTTCTCCTGCTGTAATTTATGCATCACTGTATCCAAATGCTTCAGATTCTCTGCCATTGTTTTACTGTAAACTAGTATGTCATCCAAATACACAATGACAAACTTCCCGATGAAATCCTTCAGGACTTCATTCATCAATATCATGAAGGTACTCGGTTCATTTGTTAATCCAAATGGCATAACAAGCCATTCATACAACCCCTCGTTTGGTTTGAATGATGTCTTCCATTCATCACCTTCTCTCATGTAGATTTGATGATAACCGCTTTTCAAATCAATCTTTGAAAAATACTTTGCTTCACTCAAGCAATCCATCAGATCATCCATCCTTGGCAATGGAAATATGTACCTAATGGTTATCTTATTAATCTGCCTCGAGTCAGTACACATCCTCCAGCCTCCGTCTTTCTTCGAACTGAGTACTGTTGGAACAACACATGGACTCAAGCTTTCCCTGACCAAACCTTTGTCCAACAACTCCTGGACTTGCCTCTTAACCTCTTCATTCTCTTGCGGCGTCAATATATACGTGTCTTTGTTTGGCAAAATCGCTCCTGGTATGAGATCAATATGATGACTCACACTTCTAATCGGTGGCAATGAACGAGGTAATTCGTCCACTACTATGTCAGCGAACTCTTCCAGCAGTTCCTGAACTTCTTCTGGTAAATCATCCACTCTTGTGCTAGTCAAAATAATCCTAGGCTTTCTGACCACTATGAACTGTGGATCCTCCTTCTTCTTAACCTCAGTAAGAAGTTCCTTCCCACTCATGAGAAGTACATTGTTTCTTACCTCCGACTTCACCTCCTTATCCTTGATTGGAAGTAACATGTGTGTCCTCCCATTCTTCTCCAGGGTGTATGTGTTCATTCTCCCATCATGAATCGCATTCCTGTCATATTTCCATGGTCTCCCCAACAATAGATGAAAAACATCCATAGGAATGACATCACATAAGATCTTATGTTTATATCTGGCTATCTTAAATTCAACTAAACATTGTTTAGTGACAGTTACCTGGTGTCCTTTTTGTAGCCACGAAACTCTGTATGGGCTTGGATGATCAGTCGTCTCTAGCTCCAACTTCTCTACCATCTCGGTTGAAATGAGATTATTCATGCTACCACTGTCTACAATGACCTTGCATACCCTATATTTGGTCTTGCAAGCAGTCCTGAAAAGTTTGGTCCTTTGGACTGAACTCTCCACCTCCTTCTTGGGTGTCAAAAGGACTTTTTGCATCATCAAAAATATTCCACCTTCAGCGTCTTCTGCCTCAACATCTCACCTTTGCGCCTCGGTGATGTGAGCTTATCCACCCTCTTTCTTTTTATCTAGACACTTGTAATATTTATGCCCATTCTTTCCACATGTGAAGCATGTTATTACTCCACCTCTTCCTCTTCCTCTACCTCTAGTACGAGGAAAAGTGTTATTATCAGCATAATCTCCTCTCTACTCAGTATGTTGTCCCTGTTGTTTAGCATATTTCTCTCGCTGTGAGGTTACACCTCTCTCAGTTCGAGTCTGACGTTTCTTCCAATCCTCCTTGGGCTTCTGATATTTATCCTGGGCAACTGATTTGCCTCTGGTTTGACTTCTGCCTCAGCCTCTTTGACTCTGCTTTCGGCTCAACTTCTCTTCAGCTTTCAGAGCCATCTGATAAGCATCTTCCACCGTTCGGATGGTTACCATGCTCATCTCATCCTGGATATCATATCTTAGGCCATTCATATATCTGAAAACTTTTTCATCATCACTTTCTCGATGACCTGCCCTGATGTTCAGTTTATAGAATTCTTCAGTGTATTCTTTCACTGTCATCAACCTTTGTCTCAGGTTCTGCATTCTCCTGAACAGAGTAATTTGATAATCTCTGGAGATGAATTTCACCTTCATCTTCACGATCATTTTATCCCAGCTCTTGATCTTCTGCTTTCCCTTGCAGCGTTTGTCAGCTTATAGTTCATCCCACCACAATGTTGCATGTCCCTTCAACCTTGTGACAACATGCTTTACTTTCTTGTCTTCTTCGACATCTTCATAGTCGAAGTATGTCTCCAGAGCTCTAATCCACTCTAGAAGCTCCTCTGCATCCAATTTTCCCTCATAAACTAGAATGTCCATATTTTCTCTTGCACCCATCCTTGCAATAGCTCTGATCAAACGTTCATTTGATGCATCTTCAGCTGCAACTTCTTCTTCACGTTCAGCCTCAATCTCACTTTCAGAATCACTGAAATCCCCAACACTGACTGTGCGTCTTTGCGTTGTCTCCATGTCTTTGAGTCTAGCTCATAGATCACACATCTCTCTCTCCATGGTTTTATCAGTCATTTTCCTGCCTCTTCTCCTCGAAATTTCCCTCTCGTATGGTGGATCGGGTGTTTGCATGTCCCTTCTCCTGGGCAACATGGTAAATTCTTCTTTCTTCTCTTCTACAAAAAGAAAAGAATCTTTCTCTGCTCTGATACCACTTGATGGAGACGCCCACAACCTCACGACCCACAGGTTAGAAGGTCGGCCTACACACATGATCTTTCCTTTCTCACGGCCCGAAGAACACTAATCGGTTCTTATATTTCCCTATCAAGAAATCTTTACCCACAACAACCTCTCCACGAGATCTCCTCTTTACAATCAAGAGATCAGACTTCGCAACTTCGCGATGTCATTGGTCGAGCGTTTGACTCTCAAATCCCCGAAACCCGAAAATAGTCAACGATCACCCTTCTCTCTATCCTTCGGGATTTTCTCTATCGTGATTTTGGCACTCGCGATGTCGAACAACCTGCTTTACCAACTCCTGACTCCCAATATGCCGAAACTTTGACACACGAGTGAATTTGACTTTTCAACGCCTATACTCCATCGACATTTCGGAGTTCACAATATCACAAATCCTGATGCAATTTTTTCAGGACTTCTCGCCGCAAAACCCTGAAATATTGTGCCACCTGTCCACTGATTGAATCTTGTGGCCCCACACTATTCTATTATCCATAAGGATATCGCGTTTCTGAATATCACGATTCCTGTTGCAATATTCATGGGACTTCAACCTACGAAACCCCGATGTGGATTCTCATGTGTAAATCCGACGGCCCCTATGGCTCGGATCTACAGTCCTGCCCCTCCTGAGGTTTGAACCCTTTGGGAATACTTCGTGTATCTCCCCTGCTTCTCTGTGAGATCTAATGGCTCACGGAAATTCACGAATTCTCCTCGGAGAATTCCGACCGTCTGTTTCCCCTTGATGATTTTTGCAAGACGAACCAAGTTTTCCTCCACCAACTTGTCCACCTGCAGTGCAAAATTACGACGCTTCTTACAACCTTCCAGTCACAGCCTCCCTGTGCTTTCCTTCAACAATTTTGAAGGCCTTATCCTTCCTGAGCTTTCATATGATTCTGAGTCTTATAAAAGACTCTTGCGCGCACTCCTTGCGACAACCTTCAAACACTTCCAAGTGTTTGAAACCCTTTGACTCTACGCACACCTGTAGCAGTAGTCTCTAAACACTTCACTCAGGTTCACAACCCTGAAGCTTCACTTGGCCTGCGCACTCCTTGCATGACTCCTGTGCCTTTCTGCACTTCTGAATGAATGAGAACAAAATCTATCTCTACCTGAATCCTTTGTCAACGCACTCCTTGCAGACACTTCAACTTCACTCCTTGCAGGAATTCTTACTCAGATAGAGAAACAATTGAAACTCATTCCATTATCCTTTCCTATCAGACTTCAACTGAACACATGAAATCATATACACAACATATAAAGCAAATGCATAACAGGAAGCAAACATTCACGAGCATATAATTCAGCGTCAACATACAAGGAACAAACACAAAACCATGAATTTTAATCAACCTCTTTATATTAATCCAAATTTATGTACATGGGTGTTCTTACATAGGTCTTTGCTTCTCCTCTATGCTCTTCTTCCTGATTCTCATGTTACAATACACAATGAGGGTGTCTATATCCTGTTTCCCTCTTACGCTCTAAACTGTCTAGTCTAGAATTAAATTCTATCTCCCTGCATTAATTACTTTAAATGCCTTCTACCTACTAAGGACAAGAGAAAATCGCTCAAGGTCCGATTAGATTATACAAGTGCGCTTCATCTTAATGGCTCATTTAAGATCGCACAAAAACTTCAAGGTGATTTCAAAATTTGCGCTAGCATTTGTCCAGCTATCTTTCGCTTCTGCGCTGGCTCGCTTGATGTTGGTGATGCTCCTGCATCAGTTCTACATAAGGGAGCCCATGTTTTATTCCAGCATGTAAATTAGGTCTTGTTGATTAGTTTTCTTAGTATATGTTTGTTTTCATAGACAACTCCAAAGTTTCCATTTTGTTTGCAACTAGCTCCACCATGTTTTGGACACTAAAGTTTGATTGAGAATATTAGGATCACTTATGCCCATTCCTCCTTTATATTTTTTCTTACACATAGTATTCCAAGCTACCAATTCCCATTTCCTAGAGGCTTAAGAACCCTACCATAGAAAATTATGTTCCATTCCTTTAATATCTTTAAATATTCCTTTTGGATATGCTAAGGAGAAAAAAGGATAGAGGGGAATGGCTTGAAGGATAAATTTTAGAAGAACCAATATTCCAACAATGTTAAGAGGCCTGAAAGTCTATATGGATATTGTTTTGTTGATTCTTGATAGAATATCTTCCCACGAGATATTGCGAATGTTGAAAGTGATCAAAGGGGAACCAAGGTACTTGAATGGAAGGGATCTCCTAGAAAATCCAATAATATGGGTGATGTGGAATTGGAATGGGGGAGGAGTGTTGAAGAAAAAGAGTCGGGATTTGAGGTGGTTGATGGAGGCTCCAGAGGCCTCCATGGAATAATATAGAAATTTTTTGGAGGATATATCCTCTCTAGCAGAGGGGGTGCCCATGAGCATCGTGTCATCAAAAAATTGGTTATGAGTCAATGGATCCCTCATGTGATGGAGAGAGATGTTATTGATCTTATGATTTTCCACCATCACTTTGATATTGTGACCTATCACTTCAACCATAAGTATGAAAAAAAAATGGGAAATGGGATCCCCTCGTATGATGCTCCGAGAAGGGAGAAAAGGATCGAAAGGTGAACCATTGAAAAGGATATAGAAAAGGGTAGATGAAATTAAATTCATAACCCAATAAACCCAATTAGATGAAATCCAAAAGGAAGGAGAATTTCCTTAATGTAATGCCAACTGAGTTTGTTAAAAGCTTTTGACATATCTAGTTTTGTTAGCATGCTTGAGGTATTAATGTTTTAAAGAGAGTGAGCCAATTAATGAGTAAGCCCAATTATATCCAAGATTTCGCGCCCTTCTACATATCCCTCTTTCTCAGGGGATACAAGGGAGGGGAGCATAGTTTTAATTCGAAGAGTAATAACTTTGGAGATAATTTTGAATATAACATTACAAAGGGATATGGGAAAAAATTTGATCGGGTCCACTAAATTATATTCATTGGGAATTATATTATGAAAGGGGGAATTAAAATTCGGAAGGACTCCCATGATTCTTTGGGATTCCTGCAACATGGCTAGAACATCCTACTTAATGATAGACCACCAATGATGAAATAAATATGAGGTGAAGCCATATGGACTGGGTGACTTACATGCAGCAAGACTAAAATTAGCCTCTTCAAATTTGGAAAGAGAGTTGGGCCTCATGACGTGAGCATTATACTCATTAAATATTAAGTGAGGAATGTTTTGGGAGATTAAATGAATAGAAGCAGAGCCGTCAATCTAAGGCTCAGTGGGAAGATCCTAAAAGAAATAAGTTAATTCATGCTCAAGTTTGTGCTGAAGTGAGATGAGTGATGTGATTGGCATGCCTCTAATGTATCATAGAGTGATGCAAGAATTTAAAGTTGTTTTATCCCTCTTTCAACAATTAAACACTTTTGTTGCCACAAAATTTCTTATTTTTTCTGTGTTTCCTTAATTTGGGTTGAGAATACTTTCTCCTGTTGTTCAAGCTCAATATATTGATCATGGGAGATGTTTTTTTTCTAAATCATTTCCATTTGGTTATTTAAAATCCTTTGAGATTGAAAAATATTCCCAAAAACTATATTGTTCCATATCTCAATTCACTACTTGAGGGCTTTGCGATGTTGTAGAAAGTAGTACATTAAAGAACCATTGCTTATTCACACGTCTTCCCACTAGATCTTGACATTGCTAAGGAAATAAAGATGAATAAGCCAAAATTTATCAAATATAAAAGGTTTCTTGAGCAGTTTACTGAGGGTTTCTAAAGAAAGACAAATTAACCAATGGTCAGATCTAGTACCTAGAAGAATGGTGGATTCCATGTGTATTCTTGAAATCATTAACAATTCTAGTTCTCTAGAAGATATAGAATTTTTCCCAAGCCTATTCCAAGAATATATAAAAAGACGGTTAGTCTTGAACAAGAAAAAGAAGAATCATTTACATATCTATGCTGCCAAAATTCAAAGGTGCTTCTCCATCTATATCAGTTGTACAGTCAGGTTTCCTAGCTTGTTCAATGATATGAGGAGGAGAAAGGAGAAAGGGGAAACGAGGATTTCATCTACATCAAGAGGTAATTGAATTGATGTACTTCTACTATTCAAATTAATAGATCATTGTTTTTTCCCTACGAATGTTTTTATTTCATGGATGAATGTTCAAATCTGATTTATTTTATTATAAATCAGGTTAGAGCTAATATAGATATAGGATTCTAATCGCAAGAAGAGAAGTAGTAAGGTATTATTTGTATCTTTTGTGCAGGGAGTAAGTTGTAGAGGCTAGCGATGGAACTTCAGGACTACAATAATCAAGGCATATGAAGGAAAACCTTTAGGAAATGGTATGGCATCCCAACGTTTCTTATTTTAAATATGAATCAAATTGCTTGAGTCTAAACTAGGAAATCCATAGAATTATAGACCAGTGTCTATCTAGGATCAGTAGGAGGATCCTAGGGAGATCTTACTATCCACCCCTGTGATTTTATCCATAACACTTTATAGCCTTTTTATAGTGCTCTAGATCTCCCCCGTCACTCACCCTCAATTTGGATCTCTCCCCATAGAAATAGGTGGCTCTAGACATTGGTTGTGAAGGATAAGACACAAACATGTGACCTCTTGGGCTCATCTAAATGTGGAAGGATCAATCGGCATTTAGCAAGACAAAAACCCACTAGAAATCTGGGTCAAGATAAATATGGGGGGAGAAGATACAAGGGTTCACAAATGTTTCATTGAGGAAGAAGTGGTGGATGTATATACTAGGGCATGGATTCCCAATACTAGATCCTCTCACACTCGATACACCAAGTAGTTCCATATTTTTTTTATCTTACTCGCACATGAAGACTCTCATGGGAAAGTGGTTGGTTTAACAAAATGAAACTTATAATGAAATTATCCTTCATGTCGATGATGTTCAATTGTAGACTAAAATGGTGGGCCACAAAATGAATTTTCTTGCCGAGAAGCTCGTCGGTTTGGACTTCACCAAGCTCAATGTTTCCCATCCTTAGGTTCCTTATGTTGATGTTCATGTTTTGAAAACATAAATTTGATTATGATAGGATTCGTAACTTATTGGCTTACCAGTTTCGGGAGGCTATAGCTCCTCCTTATCATAGACATCAATATGTTTGTCAAACTTATAGAAGCTATTAATATTTAGGCCTTAAATCAAACATTATATGTTATTTAATTTCATGTTTTACATGCTTCTTAAGCCATTTCGGATATATAAAATGATATTTTGTTGTCGTTTTGGTTTCCCCGGTGTCAGACGAGTAACATAAACATTGCATATTTTCTTTACTTGTTAATATAATATACTCTAGATAGCATAAAAACAGATGTTGTATTGGACAAAATTAAATAAATTATAGACAATTTTTTCCATGATGTGTTTATGTTTTAATTAGTGGTTATTAGATATATTATTGAAGGAATCAATACATATGCAATTATAGCCATAATTTAAGATATACATCGGGATTTATTTTTTTAATAATATTTTAAGAATTGAGACAACAAAATCAATGTTTTAATGGATTTTATTGAGGATGTTAAACAATAAGTAATAAAAATGTTAAACACATTAGAATCAATTTCCTAATATCATACGATAAACCAAAAAATATATGTATATCAATGAAATGAAATGAGTATGCTAATCTTGAAAATGTTGTTATGGTGGATGAGGTTTTAACCAAAAACATATGGATAAGATGACCCTTTAGAAGATTCCAAAATATTACCTCAAGCTTGATGCAAAACATAGATATGTTCGGATTCTTTGTTAGGTGGCATGTTCCAACATATTCTTTATTCATTATAATATGGAATGGTCAAGTGATACAAATAGGTTACTAGTCATTAGCACTATATACTACTCTGTTTAATATTTCAGTGCATCATCAATGGTACTATGACTTATCACAATGAGACATCATCATTAGCATGAAACATCATTGTTGCAATTGTTATGAAGATGTTAAAATTATTGCAAGTGATCATCGCTAATTTGTACATGCTATTGTTTCAAATTTCTAGCATTAGCTTCTTTAGTGTCGGTGGCTCTAATGTTTAATGTTTGTTGATGCTAATTAATGTTGATGAGTTGGAATTTGAGTTGTTTCTTGGTTTTTGGGTTATATGGGAATCAAATGTGTGCAGACAAACCTTAAAAGAACAATTTATGGCTAAGATTTAAGCATGAGTAGATACTAGTGTTGACAGAGTGCTCCAACATATGGATAAATGGGGAAAGATTTGGATTTTAGAGAGTGCAAGGCCAACTAACTCAAGGAAAATTCATGCAATTGTTTTCCTAGATAATCATAAAGTAATTGTTTTCCCACATAATCATATATAAACCTTATCACAATAAATCATAATACTAGAAAAAGGACTTAGCAACAAAACACTTTCTCTTTGTACGTGTCACCTTTGGACATAAAGGAATGAAGAGATGGACTTTTAAGGTCTTGAACCAAATTCATGGAATTGAATAAGAAACAAATGTTGAAATGAAAATAACGTAAACCATCAACTCGAGAGAAATGAAAATAATACACTATAATCACAATAATACACTATAATCACAATAACACATTGAAATACATATACATAATGTAAGAATGTGCATATGAGAAGATTATTTGATTCTCATATCCTCAATGTTATGTTTAAGTAGAAAGGTGTTAGAGTGAATAAGTGCATAGTTGAATAATTTTACAATAGGAAACTCAAAAAATCGAAGATTTCACTAAAACAAAGCCTATGTGATGATATTTGGGCATATGTGAAACTTCAACTATGAAAAATCTCTCCCAAAAAGATGGAAAGGCTTAGAGCTAATAAAGTTGTGAAAAATGTTGTGATTGCATAAAGGAAATTTTCTAAGCAAGGGGAGCTATATCTCACACATTTATAATGAAAAACTAAAAGGTAATTATGCTTTTTCATAGATTTAGTTAAGGCATGTTACTGCTCAAATTAGCACAATTGAAATTGTTCTACTTGTGGCGCTAAGGAGGTATAACACTTTGAAAATGCACCATTGTCACCTATGTTACAATTATATTTTTCACCGTAGGGGAACATAGAGGACCTTCTCAAGAAGGGTACTAGATTATACGTGAACATGTACCTAATACAGCATTTTACCTATGTTCTATAGTCCATATATGGGGGTGCAATTGATACTCACTTGGTATATGATATGAACCCCTGGTTGAGAATATTATTCCCCTAGGCAAAGGCACACCTACTCTTAAGCCATGCTTTAGTTACACTAAGTGAAGTCTAGTCCTTCATGCATGAATTGGAATTATCACCTTGTCTATCATGCCCACCTTGGAACCATCATCGTGAGTGTTCCTAACATGTGGCTAAGGTTAGGAGGGAGAAATAATGTTGCATGGATATGAATAATTCATTATACATGAGCATATCTAGTCAACTATGGATTGAATGCCTAGTTAAGCAAGCCTAATTGACTGATGACTAGTGTTGCAATTGATGCATGTCCTAAGTAAGCTCTATAAGATAAAATATGGCGCATTATCTCATGTGATGGAGGAAATATTTGGTGGATTATTTGTGCATGGAATGTTTTTTGGAGAAGGGAGGAGGAATTACGAGTAAATTTATGCTATTGGGATTCTAGGAGAGCGATGATGAAGGAAGAGTTGAAGAAAGGACCAAAGAGGACTCAAAATTTGGACTCAAGTTAATTAAACCACTCTTGTAAGGTTCTCATTTGCTTAATGTAGGTAAATATACTTTACCCCTGCCATTTTTTGTCCATTCAATTACACGTTGGTGGTTTTCTTATTTACTTGAGTAATATCAAATAGATACAAAATTATTTAAGTTTCTTTAATGCTTGAAACATTTGAGTTGGGTATTTCTTGTCATGTGTGTGGAGGAAGAGGATGCATGACATGAACCAATATATCTAGATCCATGCTAGCTATGATTACTCAAGGACAACTGTTGGAACTAGGTACTTACCTTTCTTTCATATCATAAAGAACAATTGAATATCATAGTTATAGGAAATTTGGTATTGCACTCTATTTGTTGTATGTCTCGGATCAAAGGAAGATCCAAGGGAGAAACCACTTATCTATAAAAGGGATATTTCCATTTACATAATTGGAAACTCCACCAAGTATCAAACCCAAAATCTCCCCTAAATTTAATTTTCCTTCTTTCTTTGTTTTCTATACTCTCTAAAAACGTTTTCATGGAGGGTCTCTTTCCTCCCCATTCACTTTAACTTTTTTCAATTGATTTCTTTATGATCCACCTATTACCTTGTTGATTTTCTTTGCTTTGTCATATGCATTCTTTGCTAATTTTTTGATTTGCATGCTTAGGTGATTTCAATCCATGATTATTTTTCATACATAACTTATTTTCATCCATGAGAAGATTTGAATACATGATTTCTTTGCATGCATAGATGATTTGCATGCATGATTGATTTAGATGCCATGTTTTCTTTGCATGCATGGATTATTTTCATACATGACCAATTTTCATGGACAATTTTTCTTCATACATAGTTGATTCACATGCATGGCTGATTTTCATGCGTGAGTGATTTCCACACGTAGTTTATTTGCAGGCATGACTAATTTGCATGCATAGATGATTTACCTGCATAGTTGATTTACATGCATGGTAGGTTTACATTTGTGGTTTATACACATGCATGGTTGATTTGCATGCATGATTTATTCACATGCATAGTTGTTTTACATGCACCTCTGATTAGCATGTGTGATTGATTTACATGCATTGATGGCTTCTTTGCATGTGTAATTGTTTTTCATGCATTGTTGATTTGCATACATAACTTATTTGAATGCATGGGGCATATGCATGTGTATCTTATTCTCATTTGTGTATGATTTGCATGCAGGGTTGATTTTCCTGTGTGATTGATTCACATCCGTAGCATGCGTGATTGATTTGCGCACATGGTTGATTTTCCTATGTGATTGATTCACATGCATGGCATGCGTGATTGATTTACCTGCATGGATGACTTGCATCCATTGATTTACGTGTGTGGTTACATGCATGGTTACTTTGGATCCATGGTCGATTGGAATGAGTGATTTATTTACATGCATGTTTAATTTGCATGCATGGATTTTTTTCTTGGTTTGTTGATTTGCATGCCTTCCTAATTTGCATGATTTGTTCATTTATTTTTTCATTTGCATTTTATTTATCAAAATATATTGAAAAAGGGTAAAATCATGAAGGTGGGTAACACTTTTGTGAGAATTGGGTCTCCAAAATTCCTAGAGAACTTTTTTCGGATGAAAAATGTTTCGGTTGAACCTTTGAACATCAAATTGAATGGTATCGTGACAACGCCCTCAATTTTCATGTACAATTTTTGCTGGACGGATTTTTTTCATCTGGTAACATCTTTTCGGCCAAAATATATTTCGGCTGAAAACTTACTAGCGGGACATAATTTTTCATTCCGTAACATATTTTTGGCCAAAATATTATTTTGCTGAAACATCTTTTGGTCGAAAGGTTTTATATATTGCCCGCACATTGTTCAGTCCATCATTTTCAAGCTACTGATACTTTGGTGTTGTTGGTGTTGTTGTCGATGTTGGTGTTGTTGGTATTGTTGGTGAAGTTGTTGTTGGTGATATTGTCGTTGTTGGTGTTGTTGGTACTGTTGGTGTTGTTTGTCACTGTTATAGTTGGTATTTTTGGTTTTGTTTGTGTTGGTGGTGTTGGTGTTGTTATAGGTGGTCGTTGTTATAGAAGGTATGTTATAGTTTTATAAATTAGTGTAATTAGCATGTTTTTTTTTATAAATTAGTGTAATTAGGATGTTTCTATTTTACAAATTAGTGTAAATTAGTGTAATTAATGTAACTAACGTAATTATCCTATTAAACAATGAATTAAGCACAGTGGATTCACTCTGCTTAATTATCTACGTTTAATTCACTATGATTTTAAGAATAATGAATTAAACACTTTGAATTCCTATACCTAATAAGAATAAGGAAGAGATTTGATAACTCCTCTTCTAACTCTTTCTATGTAAAATAAAAAAAGAGAGTTGTTAATCCTATTGTTTACTAGACTGAATAATATAAAATTCTACTACATCCTAAAGAAAAATACTATTGTTCATACTTTTAAAACAAGACAGTGAGTTAAGAACAGTGAATTCATTGTTCTTAAAAATAATATTGAATTAAGAACAATTAAACTTTCAAGGAAATTCTCCCAATTCGCTAAGTTAAGTATGGCAGACAACCAAACATGTCTTCAGGCACTATTGAGTCCTTAAATTAACACAATAGATAGACTCTTATGTTATGACCTGCCACCAGACTCTATATGCAACATGGGACGAGTATTCAATAAAACCTTCTGCCTCACTCAATAGTCCCCTGATCTCATAATTCTCTTGACTTTCCCAATCAAAGTATCCCTAGGAATATGTTTTTTCAATATTTGGACTAGGAACCACTCTTGGAGGATTTTTATTACCTGGTTTCCACACTCCTTCATAAGCATACTTGATTTGAGAAACAATCTTAAATGAACACACATTTATTTATTTTGAAAGATTGTATCATTCCTAGCTAGAAAAAGGGACCAAAGGACTTTACAAGGAAGAGCTTTATTAGCCTAGACAGATTTTGTCTTAAACCAAATATCTAGACAGTCCACTATAGTATATCTCTGCCATTTACAATTTCCTCCTACTAATTTAAGAGCTTCCTCCCATATTTGTTTTGTAAAAAGACATGTTATCATCAAGTGAGGTAATTCCTCATCATTACTTTTGCAGAAGATGGATATTCATGTCCCATGCCATGCTCTCTTTTAACAATTATCTCAAGTCAATATTTTGTTTGCAAGAACTAGCCAGAGGAAAAATAATTGTTTTATATGGGGTTTTATTTTCCATACATACTTCCACCACCATTTCCAATTATTTTTCTCTACTACTTGAAACATTGCTTTATATCCTAACTGTGATGTGTATCTTCCTGATGAGTTGTTTTTAGACAAAACAATTTCATCCTCTTCCTCTCTTAATCTGATTGCACTTTTTTTCAAATTTTGTACAGATAGAGTCCAACATTGTGCTTCCTCCCCTTGCAATCCTATTCTACTTTATTCCTTCCAACCCTAATTCCAGATAGAAATATTGTCAGGGTCTACTGCCTCTGCCAAATAGCATAGCCTTTTATATTAAGAACAATGAATTCATTGTCCCTAATTCACTATGTTGTATATAATCTACTCTTTTCTAATTCATTGTGCTTAAAAATCACAATGAATTAAGAACAGTGAATTAAAATGGTGCATGTAAATATATTTGCCAAAGATTGATGTAAATCTAGTGTGCATGTATAAGAGATTGATGTATCCTTGTTTCCCAAAACCAATCTCACAAGTTAGAATCAAATAAAAATTAATTATAAGTGTGTGGGTTATCAACAATCTGATTCATGCAAAGAGAAACTAGATACCATGAACATTAAAATTCTTCAAACCAATAGAAATTTTTTCATTAGAGTTTAAGAAGTGTTTATTTTTAGGTGAAATATTAACCATGCATATGAAAGTTAAGGGATTAGTTCTCCATAAAACAACGAGCGTTTACCCATTCAAAATAGTACTAGAAATGAGTTAATATTAAACAAGATCAGATTCTTATTTACTTCATCTATCTACACATCTAAATATAAGAATATACCATTATATTTCATATAGGATAATATAGGTCATTGTCAGTGTTTCCAACTTTAATATGAATCATTTTAATTCTAAGTGCAAATATATTATACTCTAGTGTTTATATATTATATTTATGCCAAATGATTTAAATATTTTGTGTGTTAAACTAGGGAATCAACAAATCCTTAAATACTAGCACTTGCGAAATGAAATGTTCCAACAACAAATCAAAGTTGCTCTAGGACTTAAACCATCAATTAGGTTCTAGAATTTAAACCATCAATTAGGTCCTAAATTACTTGAAACAACCATCAAATAGTGTGCCATGAATATGTATTTAATATTTGAAAATATGTCAAATTTTAATCATTCACAATTGTGGTTTGATCATTGTGCTTAATTCATTATGTTGTATATAATATATTCTTTTCTAATAACTGAAAACATCATTTGGTGAGAAAATCATGTTAATAATATTATATAGTAATATCATATCAATAGTGACCAAGGGACTCAGTAACAACACATCATGGACATACTCTTATATAAATACCCTTGTAATCCCATTAGATCAGTAATCACATGTATTACACTTAGTATATCAGCAACACGTTAGTTGACACAAACCCCCCTTCTCTCCTCGGGGGCTACATGACCTCCTGGTATAGAATCGTTCAAATCAAGGAGTTGGATCCACTCTTTAGGCCTCTACTATACCCCAAACCAATTTACATAGGCCGTTTCTACCTAAGGCGCAGGTTCTGTGGGACCCGCAGGCTCATGTTAAGCCCCTGCTACCTATTTGGGAATTTGAATAACGACAGGTGCTAGCTTTCTGGGATAGTTCCTTCCTTCTTTCATGTGACCTTGGGCTATGACCCGGGCCTAAACCTTCCTACGGAATTCGGGATTTGGGCTTCGACATTTCTCTCCTCACGCTATGACCACTTCTTCCAGAATCACAATCCTCTGAAACCACTGAACAAGATCCAAGGTCCTCATTCCTCGTCCAAATCAACAGTCCAAAGTGATTTTGGGCTCCGACACTTCGCGAAAAGACCCAACACACAATACTTCGCAACCTCTACCTTTTTTCTTACCGACCAGATCGATGGTTGGTGCTACCCTTGCAGCCAATGACTGTGATCCCCCTTATAGTTTCGTCCTTAGGGAGTTCCACTTACTCCAGGTGACTATCCTTCCGAACTACAAAATGGAGAAATACCTTAATCTCTTACCACGTCACCCTCTTGACCGACGGTCAATATCCTCTCCTAGTGTTAGTTCTTCGGGAGCTCTGGTGTTGTCTATTATGCAAAATAGGGATCCTTTGACACCTTTCCTCAGACATGGATGGCTAGGATCACGTTGGCAATTCTTCCTTCAGGGTTTTATGCCTCCCCTGCTCAATTTTCCTCTGGAGTACCTTTTCTTTGAAATGCGTGATCTCATGACACTTGTCCAACCAGATCAACAACTCAGATCATTTCACGATTTTGGGCCTTGGGGGCTTGTGACCTTCAACCCCTTCACTTTCCTCCAGGGTATGGATTTACGAAAATCCTTGATCTACCTCCATGTGGCTCTCCTAGAACCAACAGTCTAGATCTCCTTCGGTCCCATGAATATGATGAAACTAGTTTACCCCATGCAAAGATCTGGATATTTCAACCTACTTCCATGTACCCTTGGCAAGGAACGATTGCGATCTAATTTGCTATTTTAGGCTTTGGTGGTTTTCGAGGCTCCTTGTCTGCAAACTCCCAGAGTGCTTCAACTCTGAGGTTTCAGATCTGCTACCACCTGTCTCCTCCTAACTATGGACAATCCCAAGTACTTCGAGACTTCAAGACTTTGGCAGTCCTTGACCTTATGCACTTAAAGAAAAGAGTTAAAGTTCATGCACCTTACCCGTTTCTGATGGTTGTCGATCCAAAGTTCTTAGATCTGGTGGCCCATATATGATATCCTCTATGCTCGTTACTCGTTGTCTTGACTTTGATATAATGGTCCAGATCCTTCACAGTGCTCGATCCAACATCCACTGTTGTGCCTCCTCATGAGATTACTCTTTCTTCCCTAACTTGGAATATTTCAAATTTTTCAAAGTTTTCATCCTTCGATCTACCTCCTGTGAGCCCTGGTGTATTGGGTCTCGACTTATGTTTGGAAAATGATATCCCTTCTAAGTTTAGACTTGAAACAAGTCATGCCTCAGTGCTTCCTCTGAATGCTTATGCTCTTCGAGACTTGAAGATCTTCAAAGTCTTATGAGATTCGAATTTTAACCCACTATCTCTTCTGAGTTTTCAGACTTGAATTAAGTCTTTCTTTCGCTCTTCCTTTATGCTATCTCTTCCCGATATTATGAAATTGAATCAAGTTCTCTCCTTCGTACACTCCTTGCATTTTTCTGACTCTTCAGACTTCATCAACACTTGTCCAATTGTTGGCCTAATGCACTCCTTGCATAGGTCTTCCTCCAGAGTGTTCAACAACTCTGAAGTATCCCTCTTTCTTATCCACCAGATTGTTTAGTTAATATGTGTGTATATTCCTCTTGGCACTTCTCTCTTTGAATTCAAAACATAATTCTTTTATGCACACCTTGAACCTGCTCGATGCCCCCCTCGTATATCTTCACAGAGTTTTCCAATAGCTATGGCTACGCTTGTTCCTGTGCATACTTTCTTCCTCCAAGGTATTCTTCAACCTTGAGGATCCTCCTTGAGATTTTGATCCTTTTTGTGTTCCCTCCTGGCATGTTCTCCTCTGAATACAAAACACATAATTCAGATGCACACTCCTTGTGTTGGCTCACGGATTCCTCGACACTCTATCATGCACTCCTTTCATTTATCCTCAAAGAACCCAAAATAAAATCAGCAAACCCACAGACAGATAGTGAACTTTATCTATTACCTGCAGATAGAATCTAACATAAATCTACAACATACATTCAAATAATCATAGATATGGAATTCATGAAACATACACAAATATACACAGAGTCATAGGCAGGAAACACTGCTCCCATTTGTATTAAAATAAATGTTTGTTTTTACAATATGTGCAGGTTGGACTGTAATAGAGTCTCAGATCTGTCTCTTCTCCTCTATTCTCTCAAACTTCAACATCCTCTACAGGGCATATGTTACAATTCTTTATACGTGAGGGGCTCCATGAGATTTCCCTCCAAGCCACCTTAGTGACATCCTATCACAATTAAAATGCCTATCTACTAAGGCAGGTCACATTGAATGAACATTCACATATTCAGACCCGAGGCAAAGCTCAATATTTTTTCCAACTCATCCTAATAAAGGCAACTTCATCTACTTCCTGTACAAAGGCATCGACTTGTCTCTTCCAACATTTCAACATTTAATTGCATTTAATTTTACATTTTAAAATTTAAATTTGAGGCAAAACGAGAGGGTTGGGGCCTCTCCCCTCCTTAAATGCGCTTTGATGTGCTAGAATGATGGCATGTTGCTAAGGTCAAGTGATGCTCCTGCACCATTAACTATTGGTATTACTTCTGCTTATTCACCTAATCATCATAGTAATAATTACTATTGAATTTGTGGTGTCAATCGATTAGTAGTATAGTTTGGTTCTTTGATTAATCTCTACCTTATTTCCATAATATCTATACATGAGTTAGGTAAGTTGATCTTACCAGTAACAATAGAGAGCATAGGTAATGATACATATTACTCATAGATAGTGTAATCATAGTAACCTAATATGGAAACTGTAACATAAGAAGATAGTGTGTATTAAAACTAAGAGCTTGAACAAGCATGAACATATACTATTACATGATAGTAAGTAATCACATATCTTTTCTTAAACTGGTGTT
The DNA here is from genome assembly GCA_010110895.2 of Picea sitchensis. Classification (NCBI taxonomy): domain Eukaryota; kingdom Viridiplantae; phylum Streptophyta; class Pinopsida; order Pinales; family Pinaceae; genus Picea; species Picea sitchensis. The sequence goes on along the minus strand of SNQJ01S0004734.1, from coordinate 52,659 downwards.
ATATGTAATACAATCCTATCTTTTACATATTATGTTTAATCAATGAAGCTCGTTATTATGGAAAGCATACCCTTATTAGTATAATGGAAACAATATTAACCTAACTAATATGGTAAATACATCTACTTATCCTTGTTAGCTATATAAGTATTCCAATAATTATGTATATGGAGTAATGAAACCACATATGATCTACAAAGCACATTGACATTACACTAGTGACCTTTTTCTCATAAGGATATGGATAGTAATCACACCTTAATTAGGTGAAATACCTAGGATAAGCATAACATGTTTCATGAAAGTTCGAAACACTAACCTAACTAGTAATGATAAGTATCAGTTTAGGAAGCACATATACCTTGTCTCTATATGTCTATGTTCTCCATGTATCTAGTCCATTCATATTGGTTGATCAAGTACAAGCTTCATTATTTATACCTATTACTAGCCTTTATTGAACCAGTCACTAAACAATGGTAATCAAAGAGAGCTTGATTGTATGACCCTTATTGAACATGATGAAATGGACTTCTACTAATCAATGAGAATGAAACACATACAATCTCTTACTAATAATCAAGATCTTGAATGAGTGCAATAGGTAAGAGTTAGATTTATATCCTATACTAATAGAGGTGTTCATATTACTGATATCTACTAGTATGAATGGAGTATGTTTACCATTCCTATTCACTCTTATTGAAGCTGGTATTGTATTGGTTACACTATATTAACTATGTAGAATCTCATGATATGAGTAATATGGAGAAAGCTCTATTATGGATTTACTACTCTTTTTCAATTAGGTTCAACTTGCTACTAGTGAAAGAGTGGTACTATTACCCATGCATGTATATGTTTTATACAAAAGGGTATCTTAATATCACTGGTTTGTTAATCTATGCCCCATGTGAATCTCTAGTCCCATTGATTCCTTTTATTTCGTAAGATTCCATCAGTGAATCTAAGACTAGAACTTGAACAATTTAGGTTGAGGGTATATCACCTTAATAGATTCCTAGGGTGGTGGGTGGGGTAGAGGATGTATCCATTCCAATGATTCCATGATGCTTTGGGTTCCTTGATTGTTGACAGATTTAAATATTCTAATGAAAATTAGCAATATAACCCAAAATCAAATAAAAAAATAAGTATTGAAACAAGTGATGAGTCAAGTCAAGGTTTGACCATGCCCAAAGAAAAAGTTGACACTAATACCAATAAAGTAATTTTATATTATTTTCCTTGTTTCATTTTTATTATATGCATTTATTAAATTTCTTTAAGTAATTTGCAAGTTCATATATCCTATATGTCAATATTCTATAAGGTACTAGTTAAATTAGCTTTCCTTCATATTGCATCCCCATCTAGGTTTAGAACCTTGGCTTAGAACCATAGGTTTAGGAGTTTGATGGTGGTGGAAACAATTGTTCCCTATGTTAGGGATAACAAGTACAAACCATATTAGTTTTTACTCATTATTTCCCTCCATACCTACTCTCATACTATATTTTACTAATTATTCTTGAAGAGTGGGATTCAAGCATTCTCATATTCTTTGGTACACTAAGGATGAGTCTCCTTATCCAAGACATACCACAATAAGTTCACTTTGGTAGTAATCCTAAAAATAATTTAAATAACTCTTTAATAAAGATTATAAAAAAATTAGCTTTTACATGTTACATGTGTTAGCACTAGAAGTCACATCTGGATTGCGACAGAGGTAAGCCCAATAACCATAAGGTTATATGTCATGGTTAATGGATTTAAAGAGGTCAAATGGGGAGGACTCAAGAGAATATCATTTTAACTTAGAAAACTAGGGCAGTGTGCACAAGCAAATGAGGTCTTGGTCAACTTCAGCCAGTAAGTTGTAGTAAGGGTGAGTAGGAGGAAGAAATTGAGGAGAATATGTAAAGGTCTTATATAGACATCAGGTCTTCCAAGAACCTAAGGAGGAAAAACTCTAAAAATAATATCGTCTTGAATTCAAAGTTTCAAGAAACTGAAAATGCTATAACTGCACTGCAATCAAACATCCATTACAACACAGTCGCCACAATCCATGTGAATCCTTCAATCATGAACATTCAGGATCAGACATAAATAAGATGGAAATAGAAGTTGAATTTCATTAAACAAGAAGTTACAAATCAAGTTACATAACCATATAACCATAGCTTCATTAAAACATTACAATACAGGAGCTTAGCTCAACCATCGACCATAACAAAATATCAAAACTACATACATATACTCAGAATTGATGAAACCACTAGGAGTGTGATCAGACCACCACATTAACGTTTTCAGTCGGTACCTCCCCTGTCATATGCAAGCCAAGAACACTTATGTGATTTACAGGAAAATCTATCCATAATTGACAGTCTGCCTTTACGACCGCTCTCTGCATGTTTTCTATTTACAGGGTGAGATGAGGTTTCAACTACCGCCCCACTTTCATGAACTGTCTGCATCGAGATCAAGATGGGCCACACTCTGAAATTCACCATCTGGAGCTTTGTTGGACACTTGCAGGGAGGACTTGGTAGGTAGACATGGACGCCAATGATAGGGAGCTAACGAGATGACTGGGACTACGTGGGTGCCAAAATGTCATATCATCGCCCGACTTAGGATAAAAACATTTGATGGGTTTTTTCAACCCTCTTCTTTCATTTTTTCTTCGCCAGAAAGCCACTTCCTAAGAAAAATACCCCCAATCAATAATGTGTACTAACATTACGCTCCATGGGGGATGGTATGCTTCCTGTGAGCTACCAAGAACTTGCATCTTCAGTCGCCTTACTGTTGGGTTGTGGAGTTACTTATTAAAAACATAAACAAAAGGAAAAATTATATTTACAATGACATGGGAAGCCATTCATAGCTTAAATAAAAAACTTCTTCAGAAAATGCATGTTTACAGGGCCTCCAAAAACTTCATCACCCTCCAAATTCTGCAACCTATAAGTATTATTTGGAAACTTCTGAGAGATCTTGAAGGGGCCGATCCACAAGGCTTCAAACTTGCCATGTTTTCCTTTGTCTTGCTTGGGTTAATCCCATTTTAGCACTAGATATCCTAGCTGGAAATCCTCCTTTCTTACCTTTCTATCAAAAGCCTGCTTGATCTTCTACTAATGGTCATGTGCTCTGTCTAGTAGCTTCCCTTTGGTCTCCTACACTTCTACCAGTTGTTGTATTCTTCTGATCATATCATCAGGCTCTCCTTGGTAGTCCTGGAAGAATTTTTCCATGGGTAAGGGTAGTTGAGAAAAAAAGATGGCCTCAACTCCATATACAAGCTGAAAAGGAGAGACACCAAGAGATCTCTTTGTTGTCACTTTGTCAACCCACAGAGAAAACTTTGTTAGGATATTTAGACACTTAGGAGTTAGTTAATATCTACTTGGTCTAATATGTCATTAGGTAAAAGTCTGTTTCTTTAGTATGCATTAGTATGCATTTGTAGTTAGGAAATTCGACGGTCACAATATGTTCCCGACATAGAGTGATCCGATGGTTCATACTCTCCTCGATCTTAACGACCATTGATCCATGGCTTAACACCTGATTTGTCCATGATCTCTATTTAAAGATAATGGAGGGTCATTTGCCGATGATAGATTGTGAGAAACTCTCTTGTAAAATCTCTCTGTAATCTTTCTCTTTGCATTAATAAACTGCTCCAAGTGGCCGCGTTGGCTGGGGCCCTGGATGTTCCCTCGTAGGGGTTTTACCATGTGAAAACATCGGTGTGTTGATCTTTGATCTGGTTATGTGAGTGGTTACTGAAGGTGTTCATCCTCTGTTGGAATACCTGTCTTGTCGAACATGGTATCAGAGCCTGTTTGAAGACCCTCTCCTGTTGTAGATCAAGATTGTGAAGCCGAGTTGGCTCATCTCCATTTTCTGGCATTTCTGTACATTTCTGGGCTGAGAGGACTGTTCCATTGCATCCGAAGCACTCGTTTAATTCAGGAACATTTTTCGTTTCACTTGAAAAAGGTTTTCGTTTGCCCAAGATATGACGATTACAGTGAGATTCGGAGGTATAAAGTCTGAATATGCAATTTTTTTTAAACATTTTCAAAGTTTTGATTTTATTTCGGTTTGTATTTTTTTATTTCCAGGTTACTACTCTTTTAGATCTATGTATTCTCTTTGCCCCATGCCTTGTGCGATCTCGAAAGATCAGAAACAGATAGGAAAAGTTGCATCTTCCGGGTAAGCTAACCGAGATCTAACCCTTGTTGTCATCGAGAAGAGAAATTTTTTTCTTGTGTGAAAAGAGTTTTTTTGGAGCATGCTCTCCAAGGCCGTCTTCCACAACAACAACAACAACACCCCCAATCTTCCTTCTGAACATTGCAATATGTTTTGCTAGACCATTTGGTTAAAACTTGCCTTATTAAGTAAGAGGTCTTGAGTTCAAGTCTCTCTTTTGTTACTTTTTTTGAAAAAGTTCATGCTAAAAATTGTAAAGTGCATTTCACTTC
>SNQJ01S0004734.1:32422-43819 GCA_010110895.2 Picea sitchensis | reverse complement strand
AGACACTTAGGAGTTAGTTAAGATCTACTTGGTCTAATATGTCGTTAGGTAAAAGTGTGTTTCTTTAGTATGCATTAGTATGCATTTGTAGTTAGGAAATCCGATGGTCACGATACGTTCCCGACATAGAGTGATCTGACGGTTCATACTCTCCTCGATCTTAACGACCATTGATCTGTGGCTTAAAACCCTATTGGTCCATGATCTATATTTAAAGAGCATGGCGGGTTATTTGCCAATGATCGATTGTGAGAAACTCTCTTGTAAAATCTCTCTGTAATATTTTTCTTTGCATTAATAAACTGCTCCAAGTGGTCGCGTTCGCTAGGGCCATGGATGTCTCCCCATAGGGGTTTTACCATGTGAAAACATCGGTGTGTTTATCTTTGATCTGGTTATGTGAGTGGTTACTGAAGGTGTTCATCCTCTGTTGGAATACCTGTGTTGTCGAACAAACTTGAGCTTTGAATCCCATGCTGTTTGATTTTCCTCTAATAATCTTTTGATGATCTTTATAAGGATCTTGTTTGAGGACTCTTCCAGTCCATTCCCTTGGGTGTAGTAAGGAGTTGAGTGAATCAATGCAATTCAAAACTACTCATAGAATTGAATTAATGGTTTGGCCTTGCAGGATGCAAAATTATCAGTGACAATTCTTTTTGGACAACCAAACCTTGCCATAATATCTTCAAGAAAACCAATGATTACTTTGTGGGAAGCACTCCTTGTGGGGATGGCTTCTATCCACTTGGTAAAGTAATTTGTGGCAGTCAATGTCCACCTATGTTGACCACTTGAATCAGGATGAATTTCTCCAATAAAATCTAAGCGCCACTGCTGAAAGGGTCCTGAAGATACCATATGCTTCAAAGGCAAGGACTTGAGTTGCTATTTTCCTGAGAATTTTTTATACTTGACACAATCCCTGATTTTAGCACAAACATCAGTGAATAGGCTAGGCCAGAAATAGACAGCTCTGATAATCTTGTAGGATGTCATTCTCTAGAAGTGATGTCCCCCACACAAACTGTCGTGAAAATCAGACATGATATTTTTGGCTTCCTGTCGTCCTAAACATCTCAACAAAAATCCTAGAGGATCTTTCCAATACAAAACTTGATCAATAAGGCAATACTTAATTTATTTCAGCTTTAAAGATCTTATCTTTATTTTTTCCATGCCATCAGTAGGCTACAAATTCTGTAGAAAGAAAATGATGCCCCTATACCAAGAACATCCTGCTAATGGAGGGCTGACTTGAGAACTTGTATCAGACAACTCAGCCTACTGATTTTTTGACCAAGTGTTGATGAAATTCGCCCCCAAGGCTTTGCAATTAGATTAATCCAGCATCCTGGCTAAACCTTGACCCTTAACCAATTTGGTGGGCCTTATCTCCAAGTCAAATTCAAGGATTTTAGCAATCCACTTGCTCCTCCTCCCGTCTATGTAAGGTTGAATGAGAATGTACTTCATAGAAGATGAAGGGACATATGCAATGACCTTTGAATGAAAAACATAGACCCTGAATGATTTTAGGGCTTTAAACAGAGCATAGGCCTACTTTTCCATGATGTCATATTTCATCTCTACATCTCTCAATTCCCTACTGAAAAAGGAAATGGGTTGTTCAAACCCTTCATCATTCTTTTGCAACAAAATGATTGCCATTGTGTCAAATGAAGAAAAGGAGAAAATTATAAAATCTTTGGAGTAATTAGGAATTATGAGCACAGGTGCTTCGTTCACGACCTTCTTTATTTGATTGAAGGAACTATGATATTCAACAGTCCATTTGATTTATTTTCTTTTCCTCAACATGACTGTAATGTCCTTCACCAGTTCAACAAAATTAGAAACAACCCTTCTCAGAAAATTAATATTCCCCAAGAAAGACTGAACTTCTTTCTTGGATCTAGGGATTGCTAAGGTTTGGATGGCTTCCACCCTACTGGGATCAATATTTACTCCCTCAGTTGATACTATGTTCCCCAGTAATTTTCCCTCCTTCATAGCAAACAATGACTTTTTAAGATTAAGGGAGAGACCAAATTTTCTGAACTTTTGGAAGACCTTTCCCAGATGATGACAATGTTCTTTATCAGTCATGGAGAAAATTGTAATGTCATCCAGAGAAATGACTACAAATTTATCCCTTTCCCCAATAAAGTGGATCTCCATAGTGCACTGGAAAGTTTCTCCTGCATTCATCAATCCAAAGGGAATCTTGGCATACATGAATGTACCCCATGGAGTGGTGAATGTTGTCTTTTCTCTGTTCGCAGGTAAGAGAGAAATCTTATTGTAGCCAGAAAATCCGTCAATCATGGATATCCTGGATGCACCTGTCACCCTCTGCAATATGTGCTCCATTTTCGGCAATGGGTAATTATCTTTCTTGGAGCTTTTGTTTAGGTTCCTGAAATCAACACAAAGTATGATTTCTCCATTCTTCTTTCTCATTGGGACCAAATTGGCCACCCATTTAGAATAACTCAAAGGAACGATAATATGGGCATCTAAAATCTTTTTTACCTCTTTTTCCATGATAGACAACAACATAGGGTTGATCTAACTCAGTTTTTGCCTAAATATCTTGGCCTCTTCCTTTAGTGGGATCTTATGCTCAATGATTCTTGTGTCGTATTCTCTAATATCCTCATAAGTCCAGGAAAACACATCAAAAAACTCCTTTAATAGCTCAACATATTCATCCCTTTGTTCCCTTGAAAGACTGGTTGACAACTTGACAAATTTTGGATCTTTTGTTGTACCAATGTTGCATTCAGTTACATTAGCATCATCAGTCGATCCTTTAACTTTCACTACCACATCATTTCTTTCAAATAGTCTTTCCAAAGGAACTAGTCTGTTTGGAATATGATTGCTAGGAAACTGAACAATATGGTGATTAGTGATTTTGTTCAGGAAAACATCAACATGAGGATTACTTTCAGAATCTTGATCTTGATCAATATGTAGTGCAAAAAACTCATCAACAGTCTCAAGGAATCTTTTGATCTCAAGATCATCCTCAAATACTTTCCAATGCTTGACATTGTCAGGTATAGAGGGTCTGTAATTTACTTCTACATCATACTTGAGCTTTGGTGGCAAAGGGACTCTGAAATTTCTTGTTGAAACATCCAGAGAATCAACCATGAAGTTTTCTTCTCTTGGAATAGATGAAATTTTGAAAGCTAGGAAAAAAGTTTCAATAAGGTCCCACACTTCATTTCTATAACTTCTTAGCCTAGGGTGCTTAGCTTGGTAAATGTTTCTGACTTTATGGACAATTACAACATCCCCAAATATTGATATATCTTCAATTCCCATGTCTTTCATAGCCCTCAAACCTAAGACGAGAGCTTCATACTCTGCCACATTATTGGTAGCTCTGAATTCTAACTTGTAGGACAGAGCTATAGTCTCTTGAATAGGTGAAACAAGAACCACTCCTGCAATAACACCTTCCTTAGAAGAGGCTCTATCAAAGGACATTTTCCACACAGAGGTGATAGGAGGGGAATTTTCTCAAAAGGTAATAGGTCTCTTTTTTATTTCCATAGGAGGTTCAAGAGTGTTAGTGAGTTGCAGCAAACTAGATCCAAAATCTGTGTCAAGAGAAAAGATAGGATGGTTTGTGGGGTTTGCTTCATCACTAATAATGTAGGCCAAACGAGATTCCTTGTAAAGTCACCTATTATCACCCCCAAAAACTAGAATGTTAGCATAGCTGAGGTCCATCTACAAAGTTTCCCCTAGTCTTTTTATCCAAGATCTAGACAGAAGTATCCCAAACTTAGGGGGAAAGTCAGCTACCATGATGTCCATGATCATGCTTTTCATTGGCAGCTGGAACAGAGATATGACCAAGTCTTTGATAACCCCAAGGTACTTGACCTTATTGGAGTCAAAAGAATACAAGTCATGGTAGGATTTTGTAAACTCCAGACCGAGCTCCTCCATGACAATCTTAGGCATAAGATTGTGATATGCCCTTGAATCCATGAAACAGTTGTGCAACCCTTGTCATATATGTTCAGTGAAGTATAGAAGGGAGGGGATGAATCGTCTCTATCTTCTACCAAAGGACCTAGGATGACTACATGCTTCTCATCTTGGAGGTTTACCGAGTCAGTGGAATGAGACGAAGGTTCGGGCTGCAACATTTTTGAGAGGCACCTTTTGAGGTATTCATGCTTGACCATCTCTGAAATCGGTACAAGGATTCTAATATTTTTTATTTCATGCTCAAATATGAAAGTGGAGGGTGGCTTTAGAATTTCTCTCACTTCTGGAACAAGACTTTTGACCACCGGTGGGGGGGTCTGTGCCTTCTTTTCCTTGCTTTGGTCTACAATATATTTAGAAGGTTTTTCTTCTCTGTTAGGCTGATCAGGGATGTTTGATTTCCCATATTTCTATTTGGACCTCAGATTATATCTATTTGGAGTGTGGGTGGTTTTTCCCCCTTTACTCAGTTCATTTAGTTGGTTGTCCATTAGAGACTCCTCGTATGAAGATTGAGTTAAATGGGGAAATGAGGAGGTATCCCCAAGACAATGGATTTTTGGATCAACCTCCTCTTCTTCTTCTTCTTCATCAGTGACAAGGTTATTTTGGAGAGCGGCTTGAATTATTTGATCATCCCAATCCCGACCTCTTTGATCTCTTGGAAGTATCTGAAGAGCATTATTACGTATCCTGAAGGTACCTATGTTATCGATGTTTTGAGTACTTCTATAGGCCTATATTTCTTCAATTTTTACCTTCTCCATATCAGAAGAAATATATTTTAATAATTTGATAAGCTCATCATCTTGAGGGTGGGCAACAGAGGAAGAGGTTGAAGTTTTAGACCTTCCCCTTCTTTTGTCCCTATCATCCTTACTCCTAAGCTCATCAACTTCCATAATATTGGATTCTACTCCAATGTCTGCATCTTGCGTATCAACCAAGGAGGTGGCTCTCCTTTCTCTTAACATGAGGCATAAATAAGGGTCAAAAGAACTATAATAAGTAATCTTTGCAGAGGTTTTTGTAGGCTTAACCTCAGTGGTAATTTTTCTATGCATTTTATTAAATCTATTTGAGAAGTTATAAATAGATTCCCCTTCCTTTTTCTTCAGTGATCCAAAATCTATTATATAGTAAATGAAATCCTTTCTATCCCCCAATTATTTAAGAAGGATTCATCTAGGGCTTCAATCCCATGGATAGATCCAGGAGACAATGCCCTAAACTACTTCCTAGCCTCGCCCTCAAGGCTATGAAAGAATACTCATCCATACATATGCATCTATGATGACATGACAATCTATAAAATTATAAAAGGCTTCAAGGTGTTCCTCTGCGGTTATGTCTCTCTCACCTGTGAACTTGGGCAACTGCTTAAGGTAGCCATCCGCTGGGAGGGAATTAAGAGGTTGGGGAAAAATAAGAAGGGCATACCTAGTAGATATTGTAGTTTCCATCCTAGTTCTGGGGGGATTAGTTCCTGCCATTGGAGTGTGAACAGGAGGAGAATCAGGAGGAGATGGAGTTTGGATAGGAGAAAATGGGGCTGTGCTTCTAGGAGAAAAAGTAAAAGGATGAGCGTTAGGAGATAAATATGAGGGGCTATAGGTATCAAAGGTTTCCCCTATTGTAATTGTAGAAAATCTAATAGGAGGAGGAGTAGGAAAGTCTTCTATTGTCAAATATCTCTCCTTCCACTTCACAACATCGGGGAAGAAAGGGGTGTCAAAGCTCTCTCCTTCCAAACCAAGAATAGGAGGGGAGAAATCAGCAGGAAAACTCCCAAAATTTAAATTTCTTGAAACTCCAATAGTTTTTATAATAGGAGAATCATAAATAGTTACTGGAGTTTGTATAGAGGGATTATGAAAATTATCAGAAAAACTTGGTACAACTGTGGAGGTACCTTTTTGAGCGGTCTTTCCCATTCTGATAATTTCCTCTGGGTCAACTTCAAACGTTGCTAGCGGCAACAGTGAAGTGGACCTCGTGTGTATGATTTTAGGATATAGAACTAAAACAATGGAGTCACCAGACAGTGGAGTTGAAACAATGGAGCCGCTAGACAGTGGAGTCTCTAGGTGTTGGTTGCAATCTTCAATGGTACTGATGTCTGATGCACCTTCAAAATCAATAGCTCGTTGTCATTCTTACCTAGGGAAATGTCTTCAATTCGTTCCCCAACAACGATGCCAGAAATGTTAGCACCAGAAGTCACCTCTGGATTGTGGCAGAGGTAAGCCCAATACCCATCAATTTATATGTCATAGTTAATGGATTTAAAGAGGTCAAATGGGGCAGACTCAAGAGAATATTGTTTTAACTCATAAAACTAGGGTAGTATGCACAAGAAAATGAGGTCTTGATCAACTTCATCCAATAAGTTGTAGTAAGGGTGAGTAGGAGGAAGAAATTGAGGATAATATGTAAAGATCTTCTCTGGACATCAAGTCTTTCAGTAGCCTAAGGAGGAAAAAATATGAAAACAATATCCTCTTGAATTCGAAGTTTCAGGAAACTGAAAAACACTATAACTGCATTGCAATCAAACATCCATTACAACACAGTCACCACAATACATGAGAATCCTTCAATGATGAACATTTACTATCAGATGCAAATAAGATGGAAATAGAAATTGACTTTCATTAAAAAAGAAGTTTCAAATCAAGTTACATAACGAGAGAACAAGAGCGACATTAAAACATTACAATACAAGAGATTAACTCAACCATCGACCATAATAAAATATCAAAACTGCATAAATATACTCAGAATTATTGCAACCAGCAGCAGTGTGATCGGACCACCGCATTAACGTTTTCAGTCGATGCCTCCTCCGTCAGATGCGAGCCATGTGCAGCTATGTGATTTACAAGAAAATCTATTCATAATTGAAAGTCTTCCTTTACGACCACTCTCTGCATGTTTTCCATTTACGGGGTGAGACGAGGTCTCAACTGTCGCCCCGCTTTCATGAACTGTCTGCATCAGGATCACGATGGGCCACACTCTAAACTTCACCATCTGGAGCTTTTTTGGACACTTGCAGGGAGGACTTGGCAGGAAAATGTGGATGCTGATGATAGGGAGATGATAAGATTATTGGGACTACGTGGGTGCCAAAATGTCATATCATTGCTAGATTTAGGATAAAAACATTTGATGGGTTTTTTGAGCCCTTTTCTTTCATATTTTCTTTGCCAGAATGCCACTTCCTAGGGAAAACACTCCCCCGATCAATAATGTGTGCTAACAACATGTATAGATTATCTTATAAATTACCTTCTACAATTTACACATACATATAGATTATCCTCTACATGTTACATTTATTTTATATTTAAATATTTTCATGTTCATTATATATAACATCATTGTAAAAATAATGGTTGTTAGTTTTTTCAATATATGTCTTTGATTCTTTGAATTTGTTATAAATGTTAAATGACTTCAAGTTGTTTTATAAATTATATTTCCATTTTATGTTTTTATAACTTTTAAACTTTCATATTCATGGATTTTCAAAGCATATCTAAATTGAGTCGAGATGTCGAGACAAGAGTCTCTAAAAATGTCTCGCAAATGCTTTAGTCTATCCAATGAAGGAGTGAGATGAACTTCTTCATTGACTGAGACTTTGAGGACATCAGAGACCCATGTCTCAACAAGGCATGGAAACTTGGGAGGGGCAACTAGTAGTGACCAAAGGAGTTCTAGTCAAAGGAGGATATTAGCAAATGAATCTGTGAATAGATCATCTAGAGAATGTGCTCAAAATAGTGCATTGGATGCAACTTTCTTAGATAGGTTGCACATTAATACTCCAACACCGGAGAATGCAGGGAATGTATCATAGCAAGAATATGTGTTCGGTAATTTTTTATTTATTTTGTTTTTGTGTATTTGTGTTTATGTTATCTATCTATCTATCTATCTATCTATCTATCTATCTATCNTATCTATCTATCTATCTATCTATCTATCTATCTATATATATATATATATATATATGTTTTATTTTTATTTTTTTATGTTTTTTGTTTATGTTAAAATGTCGTAATTATTTTCAAATGTGTATGTGTAGAGGATGAGTTTATTGCAAGAGAAGATAATGAAAGAGAGAGTGGTTACGCTGAAGATTCCAATGTTGGTGAAGAGGATGAAGGCGGATTTAGGGGGAGTTATCAATAAACACAAGATTACACACCTACGTCCACCTATCGCTTAGATGTTGGTGATGAGCTTCCTTGGGAAGGGTATACTGAAGCGATGATCCTTGAACGATTCTTAGGTGTTAAAAGCAGGCTGCAAAATGATTTGAGGTGGTTGGATCTCCCTCGAGAGAGTAAGCAAAACTTGGAGGTTGTTTTGCATTCATTGCATAACTTTGTGGATGCATATCAAAAGATGAGGCCAACGAATAATAGTTTTATCGATTTGATGAGGAGATGAAAGTTGAAGTTGACGGGCCCTGATAAGTGGGAAGTAGTAAAAAATAGAGCTTCAAAAGAAGATGCAATTTCTATCTTTAATTTCAAAGAGGGGCCAAAGCGAAAGATGTTGACGGTGGAATATTTTAAGCACCCCAACATAGCAAGACATCTTTATGATAGATTTTTGGCAGCGTATGGGAAATTGTTGTGGAATGATGAGGTTCCACATTACTTTGCTAGAATCTTTTATGGAAAGTTTTTCATGGGCATGCACCCTGATTATACTAGCCTACCATCTAGTTATTATGGGGCTAGTAAAGGATGAACATATGATTGAAAAGGGGCATACTGAAATGCAACATTAAAGACACCTCCACAACCTTTTCTATCTTGTCCAACAAAGGAATTGTTCTCGCATTTAGAGATGTGAGCTACCTCAAATGTTGGAAATGAGGCTAGGAATGCAATCGGGGAAAATTGAGAATCAATTTTTATGGTGTTGATGTTAGTTTGAAGTGTCACAAAATTGAATCCAATTCTCGTGTCAATTGTGTTTACAAAATGGATGAGGAGATAGATTCCATGTCCATAGAGGATATACGAGAGTTTGAAAAACATTTCCATAATATTTCAAAGGATTTAATTCAAAATGATGAACCAAACATCAGATTGGTATCTGTTACCGTTAGTAAATTTTTCATGCATTTGAGGATAGTTTTCTTATAGTTCTAGATACATATCCTTGTATCTTTAAAAATAATTGGGTTTTTATTATCATTCATTGCAGTTTGGTAATTTCTTAAATGAATCTCTAGTAAATAGGGGACTTGATTCATCAAGGTTAAATTTGGAAGGGTTGAATCACGCATGTGCTTAAAAATATCTACTTTAGTTGCCCAAACTTAAGATCTTGTTCAATAATCAACAAGCATGATTTTTATTTTTTTGTATTAATGTAAACATAGATTCCTATTTCGTCTGCCACTACTTGGGCAGGATTTTCCCAATTCTCATTGGGAGAGTTTGAAGAGGGTGGGATTTCATAGGTATCATTGCATGTGGAAAACAAATTTAGTTATATATGAAAATTGCAATGTCATTTAAATTATTAATTTAAAAGAAAAATGTCTTAAATAATGTATAATTTATTGAATCTTAGGGTATGGTGTGTAACACCATGACTCAACCAACCATTGGAATTCCATCCTCTTATGTGGTTGATGATATTCATGTTGACAAATCATAGGTATTACATGTTTAAACATTTAAAACTACAATTTAATTTGTTAAAATCATTTAAATTTAATTTTCAAATGTACAAATTTGAAATGTGTTATAGGGAAATATGGAGAAGAGAGTGTGGGAGATTGGGATTGAGGAGGATGCATCCATACCTAAGAATGATTCATCTATTCAGGATGATGCTTAATTAAATGTATGTACATTGCACATTAGTGAGTTTTAGTTTGTTTTTATGTTGGGCCTTTTATATATAATTGTTCAATCTTATTTGTGTTGAATACACATATTGTTTTCTACTTTTTTAAAATTTATGTTTGATCAACTTTTTAATTAAGACTATCCTATTCATAGAAGGGTTACTCAATTATTGTTTATATAACTTCTCAATGCTTTGATCAATCATTTTGAAATATATAGAACTACTATATAAGCCTATTGTCGTCTAAAATGGTACATTCAATCTTATTTATGTTTAGATCATGCTGCAAACCTAATTCTGAAATTTAGTGTTTGATTATATGAGAAACAAATATAGATCTCCCACATCAAAAAGAGGGAAGATTCTAAATTCACTTAGATATTGATCTTATTTAATATTATATCATGATTCAACCCAAACTATTCTAGATTTTAAAATATGATTACATGATCTTATTCATGATCTGATTTATACATGTTTAAAATTTAGATCATGATGCAGGAAATTTTGAACTTGAGCATTTGATTATTTGAGAACAAACTCTATCCCACATCAGAAAAGGGGAACATTCCAAATTTTATTCGATTGCATTCATTGGCTTCTTGTGTAAGAATGGTGTAGTATGGAGATGTGTTTTCTGCATACAATGAAGTGAATTCCACTATTCCATCTATTCCACTGCCGAAGAGGAGATAAACATTTTCCTTGAATAATGACTTAATATGGAGATTTGTGAACTTTTTGCATGTACACAAGAGAATTTACAAGACACAATTTTTCTCTTTAAAAATTTGCTAGATATGATCTTACTTTGTTTAGATCATGTAGGCAATGTTGAAAAAGAATTTGGTTATAAAAGAAAAGTAAATATTTATGCAAAGAATGGCTTAATATGGAGAGTAACTATTTTGGAAGTTATAATATTTAGAGAGAGAAATAATCATAGATGTGTGGAACTCCGGTTGGGTATGTTATTCTTGCTCACATGATTATGTTAATGTTGATGATTTTATTGGGTATGTTATTCTTTCTCATTGTTATTTAATAAAGTCAAATATATTTAAAATATTTGCTAATAAAACATATGCTAGTATGTGTTATTGGTTTTTCTTTTTATTGTTAAAATGATGTTTAAATTATTGGTAGAAAATGAGCAGATGGATTTTGGAAGTTGAAACTGTTGAATCTTAGATCTGTGGAACTCTGGTTGGGTATGTTATTGTTTCTCACATGGTTATGTTAATATTGATGATCTTCTTGGGTATGTTATTCTTTCTCATTGTTATTTAATAAAGTTAAATATCTTTAAAATATTTTCTAATAAAGTATATGATAATATGTGTTATTGGTTTTTGTTTTTATTGTTACAATGATGTTTAAATTATCGGTAGAAAAGGAGCACATGGATTTTGGAAGAGGAAACTTCAAAAGTTTTGGTATGTCGAGTTTTATTTAATCACAATTTGTTTTATTTATCTAAAATGTTATGTGTACATTTTA
>SNQJ01S0004734.1:0-20346 GCA_010110895.2 Picea sitchensis | reverse complement strand
TTTTCCAAGATGGCACACTTCATTCCATGTCAGAAAACCAGTGACGCAACTCACATTGCGAATCTATTTTTCAAAGAAGTCATTTGACTTCATGGCTTGCCAAGGAGCATAGTTTCGGATCAAGACACTAAGTTCATAGGGAACTTTTGGAGAACCTTATGGAAGAAGTTGGGAACTAACTTGTCATTTAGTTTGGCTTATCATCCTGATACAGATGGACAAACAAAAGTGGTGAACAGGAGTCTGGGAGACTTGCTGAGAAGCATGGTGACAGAACACCACAGCCAGTGGGACAACATATTACCACAGGCGGAATTTTCTTATAACGACTCAGTTAACAGAATTTCTTGACATTGAATGCAAGTAGATTAGACAAATTTGTCTATGGCATTTCTTGATAGGCAGAATTTGCTTATAACGACTCAGTTAACATAATTTCTTGACATTCAATGCAAGTAGATAGAATTGAATGTTAGATTAGACATTTTTAGAGCGCAAGAGGGAAACAGGATATAGACACCCTCATTGTGTATTGTAAAGGGAGAGTGTGAAGAGCATAGAAGAGAAAGAGCAGAGAGTTGTGTGAAGACACCCATGTACAGATATTTGAATTAATAGAGAAAGATTTGATTCAAATTCATGGCGTTGTGTTTTCTCCCTGTGTATGTATATTGAATGTTATGCTCATGGTTATTTTACTCTTTCTACTGTACATTTGCTTTTATGACATGTATGAATGATTTCTTGTTGAATGTTTGAAATCTAAGAGGAAAGGGAAAAGGAATGAGTTTCAATTGTTTCTCTATCTGAGCAAGAGTTCCTGCAAGGAGTGTAGTTGAATTTTCCACAAGGAGTGCATCGACAAAGGGTTCAGAGGTTTGTCTCTGAAAGCTCAGACTAGATAGATTTTGTTCTCATTCCCTCAGAAATGCAGTTGGGCACAGGAGCCGTGAAAGGAGTGTGCAGGCTGAGTAAAGTCTCAGAGTTGCGAACCTGAGCAAAGTATTGAGAGATTGTTGCTGCAGGTGTGCGCAGAGTCGAAAAGAGTTCAACACTTGGAAGTGTTTGAAAGTCTGTTGCAAGGAGTGCATGCAAGGGTTTTCTGAAAGGCTCGAAGTTGTGGGAATGCTCAGAGGGATCTGAACCTTCAAAGGGGTCGAAGGAAGGCAAGATTCCAAGTACCTTGGAAAATTTGAAGGAAGGAGTAGCGACCTTGGACCACAGGAGGACAAGTTCTCAAGGGAAGAGACAGACAGTCGGAATTCTCTGTGGAGAAATCGTGAAGTCCCGTGAATCGTCAGATCTCATAGAGGAGCAGGGGAGTTGCGGTGAGTATTCCCAAAGGTTCTAATCCCAAGGAGGAGTAGAGATGTAGATCCAAGCCACAAGGGCCGTTGGATTTACACGTGGAATTATATTTCGGGGTATCATGGATTTAAGTCCCGAAATCATTGCAACAAGACTCGTGAAATCATGAAACACGAAGTCGCAAAGAGTTAAAAGGATAGTGTTGGGACAGAAGATTCAACAAGGTGGACAAGTGGCACACTATCAGTGTAGAAGTCAATTTCGTTGACCACTCAAAGTTTCATATGTTGAAGTCCCGAAACGGTGAAAAGTCTAGTTGTGGGGCTAGTGCCAGGAACCATGTCGGAATTTGACATTTCAGGATTTTGGGAAATAGAGCATCGGGATTTCAGGGCTCATGGAGCAGAGTTGCATGTCATTGCAACTCGTGAACTCGCGAAGGCCGAAAATTCAGAGTTGACATCGGAGCTTCAGACTTTGGGATTCGGGGGTCTTTGTGAGCAGGCGCTCGAGCACAGGATTCGCGATATCGTGAAGTCTGATTCCCCAAAGCGTGAGGGAGGAATCTCACGAGGTTTCACTGTGGGTGTAGATTTCCCGAAAGGGAAATAGAGGAGTGGTTGTTGAGAGCTCTTCGGGCCAGTGGTAAAGGAAATATCCTGTTGATGTGGGCCTTTCGACCTGCAGGTTGAGGAGGGGTTGCGTCAACATCAAATCATATTTCACATCTTTAGTGTTATCTACAGGTGCAACCATGACAAAGACATCTCCTACAAATAATTTGATATGTTCGAACACATAGTTTTTGTTAGATTAGAACACATGAACGTGCCATTAAAGTCATCTACTATATATATAAATTTTGTATATCCAACTTACAAGTACATCTACAAGTTGTTTAAATATTTAACATATATATTTTCAAACAATTGTAACATAAAAATTACCTTCTTTAACAAGATCAAAAAATATATTGCCATCAACTGTCACTAGAGTTTCATTTGATTCCATCTCCTCTGAGCTTGTAAGTGGAATTTTCCCTTTTATATTAAGTTTGGTATGTCTCCAATCTTTAACATATTCCGCATTTTTGTTTTCACAAATCTCTATGGATTATGTGTCCTTTATGAAAACTGAAAAAAAACAAGACTCATTTCTTCTATCAAATGCAAACACATTTTGATATTGTTTTGTTTTAACTAAATGCAGGTTTTGTGTCCCATGTATTGTATCGGATTCATATGGGATTGATCTATTTACATATTGGATTCCAACATACCAAAAAACTATGCACAAGACAAGAACTTGTTAACTTGAAATCTATCAAGAAAATGATTGAAGATCATATAAATTTGATCACGTGCATTCAAATATCTTGTGTACATGTGTAACATGTATATATAGACATGCCTACGCACATCCTTAATGGATTATTTTCATGCCTTGGAATCATTATGCACCATTCAACAACTTGATCAGTGGATTCAAATCGATTGGCATGAGGGTTCATTTGATACCTTCAAAGTGCTCATTTTGCACATGCCACTGCTCCGTCGTGCTCACCTTTTCCATGACCAGTCTAAAAAAAAATCCAACAATGTGTAATGTTTGATTTATTATGAAGACGAAACAACCAATAGAATGATCATGAATATTTGAACTGACCTACACATCCATATGACCATATCCAATATCGATTGAATCCGATCTCATGTTCTTTCAATGAATCATAAAATTTATCAAAACAATGGTGTACATAATGTGTGTCATGTGCTCGATCATCACTTATATAAAAGTTATATTCTTTAATAACATGTTGATTGTTATTGGTTATTTTTATCTTATCCAGACTCCATTGATCATGTCTATATAGAACGTGGACAAATATAGTGACTTGATCATAATGATAATATTCACTCTGTATTTATTTTTGTGTAGTGAATGTGTAATTCTATGCAAAATCAATTACAAACAAAATTGTCCCTAGTGGAAACACTTCATGAGATTTTTTGAATTGTAGGCCTCTCCATCGAGCTCTATATGAATTCTTGGTGTATTTAAAAATTTCTTCCTCAAATTACTTCAAAAAATCTATCACATAGATTTTATATACATTCACATCAATCCTTTTGGAAATAACATTTGAATAATGTGGAGTTATGTCGTTGATATATTCATATCTCTTCTGATTGACTGTTATATTGGAGAATGATTGATCATTCATATCAATAGGATACTTTGAGTGAAAAAATCTTAGATTTTCACGACAATCACTTTTCTTTCCACCAACACATTTTTTTGGTTTAATAATTCATCACCTTCTCTTTCACATAGAATTTCAGATACAAAAGCATGTAATGTGGAAGGAGGAGGTGAACTTAGCCATAAATGTTTACCAAAATCAAGAAAAGTGTCCTAATATAACTCAAATTCCACATGATAATGACAATAACAAGTGTCATGAATAGTGATGGGTCTAACAAACCATGGTTTTTGTTGCACAAATGTATGGATGGAAAATTTAACTTCTTTGTGCTCTTCTTTGAACTTAGTAAAAAATTATATTTGTGGCATTGACAATATGTTTTGTATGTTCTTCATATTTTTTCGTGCTATTCTTCATCCCAACACATCCCTTATATGTGGTGAAACACGAGATTTTGTCAACCAACAATTACAGGCCGATCCTTTAACATTTTCTAAAAGTCTACCTTTGTAGGGTTGTCTAAAAATCACTATCCAACAAGCAAGTTCAGCATTTGCATTTATTCAATCAAAATTTTCTATGTTTGTACAATGCTTTTCTTGAGGTTCCCATCGATGTTGCCATGTGTTGTGTCAAACGATATTTTATATTGCTAGATGAAACAATTATTGCTTGTATCACTCTACGTGCAACACTGACATCTTTTTTTCGAGATTTTCCAAAAGATTTTAATACAATAGTTATATTATCAAAGAGATTTTGTTTCACCTTTGTATCTTTTGTCAACTTTTGAATACCCAATAATGATGTAGATTTTTTTAACTTTCTTGACTTTATTAGACACAGTAAAATTTGAGCTTGTATTGTTACTAATTCATCTTTGAAAAAAGTATTATACATATTCTTAGTTTGATATCTTATATAATTCTTAGCTTCTTTCTTCCCAAATTTGTCAGTATCAACATTTTTTAATATTTCATCATCAATGTTGATAGATTCTTCTACATATTTCAATTTAAAGTTTATATTAAAAAACAAAACCCGAACATATATTCACTAAACTATATGCAAGTGTTCATCTTGTATTATCTAAATTTATGTACATACCTATAGGTGATTTTACTTCTGCTTCAATTTTGGTTTGAATGACTCATCAACGTTATGAGACAAATATATTTATGTTTTTTGAAAAAACATCAAATCATAATTACAATCAATTATATTAAACAATAATTTGAATTTGAATTCTATACTTTTAATAAAGATAATATGTGCATGCATATCTGGTTGGACTTCTTCTTGTTGAAAATCTCTATTTACATTATCACCGTTTCTTTCTTCACCACTTGTATGTTCTCTTTTATTTCTCCAATAATTCTCTTTCCTTTGTTCGTTGTGGTGAGTTTCGTCTCGAGTGTGATCAAATTTTCTCTTGCGCAAACTTTTGTTTCCCATGATTATAGTTATCTGTAAATGTTTTTAAAAAAATCAACATTGAAGGATAGTCTCAGAAAAACTTCATTGTCACAAAAATTATTAGAAAATAATATCAATAATTTTATGTTCAACAAAGGCTTCACCTTGAAAAAATGTTCAACAAAGCCTTAACTTTCAAAAAATGTTCAACAAATCCTTCACCTTGAAAAAATGTTCAACAAATCCTTCACTTTGAAAAAATGTTCAACAAAGCCTTCACCTTGAAAAAATGTTCAACAAAGCCTTCACTTTGAAAAACTGCTCAACAAAGCCTTCACCTTGAAAAAATGTTCAACATTTAGCCGTCAATATATAAATTGTTATTCCAATAAAACCTTGAACTTCAAAAAAATATTTTTTTTTTTTGCATTCAAAACATCAACTACCTTGTTCAAAAATAGGAAAAAGATGAATCAAAACTTTGTTTAGGTGCTCAACAAAACCATGAAATAAGAGGGTGAATTTTGTTAAATTGGTTCGACCAAAAGTGTATTTATAAGATTTGGCGCCCAGTGAAATGAAATTACATGTCTCTTCATTGTTTCTAGCCAACATAATTTTCTCACCCACCTTTTGGTCAAAAAAATAATTGTTTCATACAAAAATCTAGGAAACTGTTTATTTTTTATGGATTCCGTTAGAATTACATATTTTGGTTGAAAAAACTTTCATTCGGTCGAAAACTAGTGAATGGGAGAAAACTTTCTTTTCAAAAGGGTATTTTTAGATTACACTTTTATGTAAAATTTAAGATAGATACAAGGTGGGAGAAAACATGTGTTTAAAATATGAAACATTTTCAGCTTGGTCAACTTAAAAAAATTATAGAAATTACAATATTCATTTGTTAGATTCAAAATTATAGTCATAATAAAATAGAGTCTCAGTGGATTGTTGCATTATATTTCATTTGTCAAAAACAAAATTTTAATAATAGATACATTGTTGGGGGGGGGGAATAATTCATTATCATTCCTTTCATGTTTAAGGAACAAATTGTTAAATAATTGCCAAATTGACATATCAAATCTCAATAAAAAAAAATTAAAATAGTAAGTGGAAAGATAACAAAATTATTCACAAGTTTTCTTTTTACTATAAAGTGAAATTCCGAATAAAAAAAATATGTTTGTATACCGGAAGTTGAAGAACTTGTGAAAATATAGATTTTGTTTCTCACAAAACAAGCAAAATAGACGCCCATCTTCATGATTTTACCCAAAAGGAAAAATCTTGATGCATTTCAGGAGTGTTTTGGATTTGTGGTTAATTGGAATTAAGTTTTTTGGATTGAGGGTTCATTTTCATTGAGTGGTTTCTATCTTCTTCTAAATTGAGAAAACAAAACCTCTTGTGCCTTCCCTTAAATAGTTTTCATCGAAGAAAAACAATTTGCATCTCTTGAATTTTCATTCTTGATCTTTCTTTGGGATTGAAAAGAGTCTAGACCATCACTAAAGTGGCATCCATTTCTCTTAAGTAATCAACAACCCTAAAAAATAACACTTAATTTAAAAAATTATTCGACTTTTCTTTCTACAACGAACCAACATAGTCTAGAATTTAGGGCCTTGGTGTGGGGTTTTAGAGTTAATTATGCAAGGCCTCAAAACCAAACTTAGAAGTCATTAACAAGTGTAAAATAGATTGTTGAAATGAGTGTTTCAGGAAGATCCTCTAACACATGAGTTAATCAGTAGGTCACATTGGGGAAATTGGAGTGATATCCCCTCTCTACTTGTCTTGTTGTTTGTTGGATTGATTGGACTACTACGGGTATAGAGGTTTCGGAAGTACCATTACCTCTAGAAGAGGAAACACTTGTCTTATCTTGGGGATTATCTATCCTACCCATGTGTTTGGTATGACCTACAACTATTCTCGTGACCATTTTTTTATGAGTTGGTAACCTTAGTGTATTTTCCTAGGTACCTACATAGGTGACTGCAAGTGGGAAGTTCTTGCAGTACCTGGGACAAATGTTGAACCTCTAATTCATCCCACTGGATGGTTCTCATCTTCACAAAGGTACTTGCATCAGTAAATTTTCTCACATCAAGGTTACCACAAGTTTTGCTCACACCTTTGTTGGAAGATAGGTTGTTGTCATTGATGTCAACCCTAGTCATGGGTTTTGGACCGCACGATTGATGAAGGTATTTGAACATGAAGGAAAATGCACATATAGATACAACACCCATGGATGGATAGTATACTTCATGTTGTTTCTGGTGGTATGTGGCACGTCACGTGGATCCTCATGGTTGAGGAGAAATTAATTTTTGAAGATGACAAAGTGAATTGTACATGTAGGCCCTGAAGATAATTACAGAAAATAATTACAAAATATAAAGAAGTGTCGGTTGGCCCTAATGTTAAAAGGTGACATAAATGGCATAAATAAACACCATTATACAGTCATTTGATACAAAATTCAAATATGAGAGGAAATCAGAAGTAAAGAAAATCGGATTTCAAGGGAGGATGAAGTCAGTGATGTGTTCTAAAGGTATGTGGTATTTTCAAGTCATCTTACACCATTTTTGCTATAACGTTTTCTAGAGCGATTCGGATGAGTGAAATCCAAAGCTTATGGTATTGAGAATACATATCAAGTTATTTGTGGTAAATTTCATCTCTTTATTTTCTATAATTATGGAGATACCTCTGTGGAAGATAGGGTTTTGTGACCGATCCACGAAAGCTAGTTAATAAACATGTGTTCTGAGTAAAGCAGTCATAACTTCTTCATACAATTCAAATGAAGTGAGACCACTTCCATTGGAAAGAGTATGTAATTTAGTTATGTGGCGTTTATCTTCATTATGTTAAAATGTCTTAGGCAGAGGGGCATGCTGCACTGTACAAGTTGGGTCTTTTGAACATACCAAAATTGAATAAAGTCTACCATTCTTTCTATTACCTATTTTTGGGGAGGATTCAAGGTGAAAATTGGAGGGGAGTTTAGGAGGAATACATTGGAGTAATATTATCTATAGGATCGCAGAGTACTCAAAGAAGTGAATAATTTCATAAATTGAAGAAGTCTGAATTATCGAGGGTTCTATGTGATGATTGGTTGGTGATGATTTAATGTAAAAGTTTTTATTATCTCTTATATATTATTGGGTGGAATAAAGGGGAAATGATGGAGAGTTCAAATATCTCTTGATATTGGAGTTTTGTATCTTCCTCTTGGAGTTTATCCTTCCCTTACATTTTAGGTTAATATCTACCTTTGGAAGTTATTACTTCCCTTGAACAATAACTATTGATTATTTCTCATATATTTGTGCATGGTGTATTGTGGTGTATTGGTGTAACTCTTGCTATTGTTCATTTCTCATTGGATATATTTGAATGGTTTAATTATAAGTTGAAAAAGGTTTTAAATTGTACTGTCTTTGATTTACCCTAAATTATCAACAAGCGGGTATCGAGGCGAGGTTGCCTTCACTTGGGATTTAACCACTTGATGGAAACTCTTGAGCAGAGATGGTTTACCATGAGCACATTTCAAATGGGATTCAAAACTTTGATGGAAGAAATTATGCATCTTGGAGTGATAGAGTGAAAACTTACCTAACATCTTTAGGAGTGACATTTGGTACTCAGTTGTAAGTAATATGTAATCCCAAATAATGCTCCAACTGATCAAATGAGAAGAAGATTATGAGTTGTAATTAAAAAAGCCAGACATGTTATTCTAGAATCATTGAAAGCAACCAGTACTAGCAAAGTGATGGGATGTGGAACTGATAAAGAGGTATGGGACAAAATCAAAAATATCTGAGCATTGATCAAAGTTAAGCAGTCTTTAGAGCATGAGAAAAAATTTGAATTTGAAGATGAATGAAAAGGAAGATATTACACAGCCTATCTTCTTAGAGTTGATGAAGTTGTTAATGCTATCCAGGAGGATTATGTGAAAATTTCGATGAATCATTGGTTGTACAAAAGTGTTGAATCTTCTCTTGAAGTATGATACTAAAGGTCTGCGCCATTGAAGAAACTAGGGACTTGACTAAATGACAATGGATGAATTACATGGGACTCTTATGGCATATGGAATGAGAACAAGTACAAAGAGTGACGGAACAACAATGAAGTAGCCTTTAAAAGCCATAAAGAAGAAAAAGACAAGGATAGCGACCTTGATGAAGAAATATAAATTTTGTAGAAGGTTATAGAAAGAGTGGAGATACAAAGGTAGTATCCTCAAATACTTTAATTGTGGTAGAATAGGACATATTGTTGGCTGTTACTATAAAGAGAAGTCTCAATGATAAAAAGAGCTTCTACTCAAGGATGATGACATCTCCTTAGATGAGAGTGATGAGAAGATAATGATGGAGGAGAGTCCTCTTCATAACTGACCAGGATGATGACCATAATAATTCTAAAGAAGAAAAGGAAATCATTTGTGAAGAAGATTCAAATGAAGAAACCAACCTTCATTCCCTTTGGGAATACAAAGACAATGTAGAGAGTAAAAAAGAAGATGAGAATATTAAAAGTTTGAACCATGTTGAATAATAAGCTTAGAAACACAAACATGATACTAAATGGTGAATTGAGTAGTTGGAAAGAAGAGAATTACAATCTTGAGAAGACCATTAATAGCTTGAAGGAACAATTAGAGATTATGAGAAATTGAAAGAGAGGTGGATCACACAAAGGGAGCTACTATTGACAGCAAAAGGTTGAAGAAGTTTGAAAAAGCAGCGAAAAACTAGATGAGATCTGTAGCAACCTAACTTAATTAAATCCAAAATAATTCATATAAAACAAACATATAAATTCCTTTCTCAATGCATAAAATAATTCATCACCATCATATAAGCATAAATATTAAGCAGAAATTAAAATTTATCCACGGCATGAAAATAACTCAGCAAATTAATAATTAAAATACCTCCTTCTAATGCTAATTCCCTTTGATCTAGTTGTCCTTTCCTGCTGCCTTGCTCGGCTTGATCACATTAGTAAGCTACGCCCAAGCAGAATAGCCTCTGACCCGATAGAATACTGTCAGTTCCTAGCTCAGCGAGGATACCTGAAAGGAATCGACCCGCGTGCCCAAAACCCTAGCAGCGGTGCCCTATTATTAGCTCACCAAAAACCCCTGTAAACTCCTCCCCACAAATATACCCACGACACCCAGAAAAATATAACACAAAAATGTATGCCACAACAAGTATATCCTCCCCTCCAAATGCTTCTCCCTTAAATAATAATCCCCTTTCCCATAGGACTCCTCCTGACCATATCCCCCTTCCACTTAGACTCTCCTCCCCTTCATTAATTTCCTTATATCCTCCTTTATTATCTTATCCCCTTTTTTGATCTTCATTTCCCCCACCTTTTAGTATTTAATTAAATAAATTAAAATTAACTAAACTAATAAAACAAACAAAAAAAAAAAAAAAAAAAAACAATCAATTAATTAATTAATTAATCAATCAAAGTTATAAACAATTAATTAATAAATAAATATTTAATTAATATTATTATTAATACTAATCATTGTTTAACTAAAACAAGTAGGACAATTAATTATCTATTAATTTTACTTAATAATCCCTATATGCATCTATTTACAGGGGTTGTTACATACACCCACACCTTGAGGAAACTTCATCCAGAAGTTAAGGTATCTCATGATAAAGGGAAAGAAGCAGTTTCACATTCATGACAATTAGCCGACACTATTAGTAGAAATGAAGTCAATAAAACTCATACATACTAATGTGCATTATGCAATGCATTTGTAGCTAGTACATACAAGCCTCAAGCATGTGCTAATAATCAATAGCTATCACCCTTAAAGTAATTTATGTATGCATCCGATCCAATCAACAAGACTAGTCTTTTATACAAGACAATAAACCAATCAAATGTTTGAGAAATCCTTTAATTACAATTATCTAGTTCAACAATTTTATTTGAACAATTGTAGTTTAGTGCCATTAATTATGAACCTTCATATATACACATTTTCTTTTAGAGAGGAAAAACATTAAATTCCACCATTAGACAAATCTCATACTTTCTCAACTATTTCCTGCTCATGTTTCCTCCACAACTTGTTTCCATCTCATTCCTATCCTTCTCTGCTAGACTATATGTTGAATCAACTATATTGGGCTAACTCCAAATAGAACCCCATTAAGCGAAAGTGTCACTATCTAGACCAAGCTTCCCCAGTAGGGCCCATTCATCATCACACATCTAGGAGGCGTGGGCCCCAACTGCAGATCCTCCCATGACTTGGGTTTTTGGAGGATACACGGTTGAGAATGCCTCCACCCCTCCTAATCATAACAGGGTCCACACCCTATAATGGAATATCTGATGGCAGGTGTTCTTTGGGAGTTTTGTCATCGTTTATTAGGTTTGGGAAGTCTCATCACAGAGGAAATCTCTATAGTCCATATATATCATAGTAGTGCATCCAAACCAATATAATTTCATATACAAATATTATTATTAGAGTACCATAATGTTTCTCGGTGAGTGGTCATGACATCCACTTTCATCATCTTAGCTATTTCCTTAGCCCATAACTAGTTAGTCTATAACACAAACTCCTTGTTCTATGCATTATCATCATGTAATTGCATACCATCATTATTTTGAATTCTGTATCCTTGTACCAACAACTTAACATCAAAGTTTTCAAGTTAGAAATAGATCCCATAATATCCCATTATTAATTTCGACACCCATTCATAATATTTATCATTTACCAAATGTATTGCATTCATATACAACATCATTCTAATAACATTTAAACATTTCATAAAATTTACAACTCTCACAATATGTGGCATCATATACATCATCATCAATAACATTTAAACATTACGTAAAATTTACATTTACATAGTAGATTGCATTATATACATCATCATCAATAACATTTTAAACGTTCATATAACTTTACTACATTCACATAGTAGATAGCATTATATGTACATCTCATCAATAACATTTAAACATTCATAAAGGTTCATACATCTTAAGTTTATATTAATATCATTTAATGCTATTGAATATTAAGAAATAAAATTATATAGGCCTCGAGGTGAGAATCCCTGGTTGTGTCCTAGAATTGGTGTTACACATACACCCCACCTCAGAAACATGTTGGGGTGGTGTGAGGGATAGTATTGTTGCTTAGTGTCGTTGTCTTAGTAGCAAATCCTGGACTATGCCCATTAGACCTGCTTGGTCTACCAAATGGTTCATGATTTGTGGGACTCTATAGTCCAATATGCGTATGGTTCTACCATGAGAGTTCCCATTAGATACCTATTACTTCCAATTTAGTGTATGTGATTCATCAATAACATAATGACATAAAATAGAAACATGAAAAATCATGAGTTTTATGCAAGTGGGGTGTGATGCTAGACGATAGGCAATAGGTGAAATTTTCTCTTGGATTGAATGGTCCTATAAATCAGGGTGACAACTTTTTCCCCTTCCCAAACTATATGTTACTCTTATTAGGCGTCTGAGATGACACGGTCCCACCTCATAACCGGTCGGGTCTTGTGTGCATCTGCATAAAATTTTGTCTATCTTGTGCTTCCTTTGGTCTCTACCTAATTTGAATCACCTATTCCTCCATCTCTTAAATCAATTCTAGCCCAAATGTTACTCTCTCTTCTAATCTATCCCAGCTCAATGGCCATGCATGGCCTTCCATACAAAGCTTTGTGAATTGGCATTAGATGGAGCTATGAAAGCATTTATTGTAGGAAAACTCACAAGGTAGGTACTTCTCCATTTGGGTTTGATTATCGATGACATACATCCGAAGGCATATCTTCGAGATTGATTTACTCACTCGTTTTCCCATCGGTTCTAGGGATGATAAGTTGTTCTTAAGTTCAAGCGAATTGCGTAACGAAACAGTGACTGTCCAAAACCTAGAAGTGAATCTGGAGTCCCTATCCAAAATGATCTTCTTAGGTATCCCATGCAAGCGGATAACCTCATTTACAAACACGTGTGCCACATTTGTGACATCGTAAGTGTCTCTAGCTTGAATAAAATGAGCACTCTTAGTTAACTTATCAACTATCACAGGAATGACATTGTCTATGGGATGTGAGTGTTAACCCCACAACAAAATCCACATAGAGATGACTTCCCACTTGGACGCAGGAACATCATGGTTGTAGGAGGCTTTGTCGGGTGATGGTGATGGAGCTTTACTTGTTGACACTCTAGTCATTTGGCGATGAAATGGACTACATCACTCTTCATGCCTACCTAGAATAAGAGATTCCTCATGTCTACATACATCCTTTTCACACCCGGATGTGCACAATAAAAGTGCTCTATGGGCTTCCCTTGATATGATGCTTGAATATCCCCATTTTAGGGGATGCACATCCTTTCTCGATATCTTAATAGTTCGTCTTCTTCCGGACTATATCCTTCATACTTTGGATCTAACGCCTCCAGCTCTGGAGGTTTGAGTAACAACTAAATCTGAGTTGTCTCCTTGGATTTGTCAGCACATGTTCCCTGATTGACCTTTAAGGGTACCAAGGAGAAGATATGAATGACTCTCAAGGCATCTGCGACCACATTTCCTTTCCCTTGATGTATGAAATACCAAAATCATACTCACACATAAACTCACTCCAACGCCTTTTCTTGGCATTCAGATCCTTTGAGTGAAGATATGTTTAAAATTTGATGGTTCATTTTGAGCTCAAAGTTTCTCCCATCAAGGTAGTGCCTCCAAAGTTTGAGAGATAGCATTACAGTTGCCAACTGTAAATCATGAGTCCTATATATCTCTTCATGTTTCTTCAACTTTCTTGATTCATAAGCTATCACTCATCCATCACGCATTAGCACGGCCCCCAATACTTGCTTTGAGGCATCCATGTAGGCTGTGAAGTCCTTTTCCATATCCACCACTCATTTAGGAGTGGCACTAGTTGGTAACCTCTTAAGCTCAATGAATGCACTCACGTTCTTACGTCCATTCATACTTGACCTCCTTGCATTGCAATGTGGTGATGGATTTCACCATTTTGAGAATCCTTCAACAACTTTACGATAACTATCTGCTAGCCCCATGAAGCTTCTCGCGTCATGGGCATTTTAACGGCCCTCCATAATGGCCTTTACCTTTAAGGTCCTGAAGATTTCTTCACCATAAATGATATGACCTAAAATGGTGGATCTCTTTGCGGAAGAAGGAACATTTTTGACAACTTCCATACAATTTGTTCTCTCTAGGGCATGACAACACTGCTAAGTAAGTGTTCCTCATGTTCTCTTTAGTTCTTGGAATAGATGAGGATGTCATCTAGAAAGAATTATGTAATGGTCTAAGTATTTCTACAATATGTCGTTCATGAGGCTCATGAATCTTGTTGGCACATTGGTCAATCGAAAAGCTACTACGACAAACTCGCAATGTCCAAACCGAGTTCGAGGCAGTTTACAGGACATTTCCTTCCATAATCCTACAACATGGTACCACGATGCGCCGTCGATGGCGAGAATCGTTGCTCCTTTCATCACGATGAAGAGGTCATCTATCAGTGGCGTTGGGTACCTATTTTTTCAACGCTGTAACGCGGTTCCAGATCCTATAGTCTATACCACAATTGTAGAGACCATCCTTTTTCTTTACAAAATTACGGGTGCACCCAATGTGAACCTTTGGGCCTTATTAGCCCTAAGTTCGGTAACTCTTTCAACTACATTTGCTCACAAAGTTCTAGCAGCGTATCCGATGGAGTCTTGGAGATTGGTTATGCACCATTTTTTAGCTCAATAGTAAAATCAAGCTCCGAGGGAGGTAACCACGGTAACTCGTTTTGGAAAACATCCTTAAATTCTGACAATGCCGAATTAGCGATCTAATGAGGGTCCTTTTCTTTCACTCACTTCTTCCACTAAATATAGTGCGACACCCTTGCCTCAAGCATTACTTAACCTTCATAGAAACGATATAAAGTAATGAAACCGCTTTCTCCACACACCACGGATCTCTTGTTGGTCTTCCTTCGTAATAAATTAGAGCCACAAGCACCCATTTCTTGTATACCAAGCTTCGATGAGTTGCTAACCAATCCATTCAATGATTAGGTGGTATACCCTAGGCTGATGACATATACAGCAGTGGTAAAAACTCCTAGTTCTACTATACAATTATCAACACTAGGTCCCTCTTTGCTTGTTTTTAAAGCGAAGCCATTGCGACTTGTTTAAAGTCATCGTGCTCATAGGTTGCCAACCCACTATTTTCTAATACAGATGGTGAAATTATAGCAGCACGATCAAATAAAATCTTAATGTTGATATGGTTTAGCGTACCTAATAATGACTCCACCACCATGGATTGATGTTAGGCCTGTCGATTATTAACATTGGCATTAAATCGGTGAGCTGCTCTCTTCGCATCGGGGGCCTTTCCTTCTCTATGCACAAACCGATTTTAATCTGAGCAATCATGCTAGTAATGAGGTCCCACACACCCCAAACAAGTAATGTGGGGTGGAATCTGCATGTTGTTCTGTGGAGACCTATGATATGTGTTCCTTCCCATGGAACTCCTGCCCCTACTAGTTGTTCCACGAGATGGTCGTGATTATCTGGCGTCATTGGTGATGAGCCGAGATCTGCGCACTTGCTGCCATTTGAAATCGCCGGTTATTATCGCCCGGTGTGACTCTGTTACCATATGGGTGACGCCAGGCCCCCTCCACGGGAAGCGTCTCGGGGCCTTCCCTGCAGTCAAAGACGATGCGGAAAGGTGGGTCTCATTACCTTTGTTTAAGTTCATGTGTTCCTTAGCATAGCGCACATTCTCCTTCTTCTATTGAATATGGTTTCCACATCTGTACCATAGCTCTGATCTTAGGGTTTATCCCATTGACGAGGCATTATGCCTATCATTCCGATCATTATCCATGTATGAAACATATTTGACCAATTCCATAAGCATGATCGCATACTCTTCTACGGTCCTGTTTCCATGTACTAAAGCATGGCAGCTCCTGCTTGTTGTTCTCGAGGAAGAGAGAATTTGGCGGATATTTCCTTTGGAACCTCTCTCCTTGAAAAGTTCCCAAGCTATTGTGTTTGGGGTAAGGTGCAACTGCCTTTACAGGTTGCCCCTCTAGTTCAAGGTGTTGTCTCTTAAGTGAAAAATTGCTATCTTCACCTTAAGTTGGGCGCGCATAGTCCAACTTAAAGGCAAAACACCTTGTCATGCCTTCCAACCATGCTTACCTGCGTTCAGCGCGACCCCAACAAACTCTAGGGACGTCTTTTGCGGTTCACCGGTGTGATATGTCTTTGGGTGGAGGTCCTCCCCACGAATCATTGACGCCGGATTACCCGTTCGAGGATGGTGGGGTTCCACTTGGAGTCACGGTTGTTGCCCTTTAAAGAGTCACATTTATGGCGTAATGAGCATAGTATGAGGATTGGATTTGAAGATGGTGGCGGCATTTCCGCGGTGTTAGCGATTGCCTCGCGGCGATGCTCCACTGCCTTGATTCCCTCAAGTCTAACCATGCGTGTATATGATTTAACACAGATCAACCAAAGTTCGAGGTGAGTTCAGGACATTTCAAATTTGTGCTACTTAAACTTAAAAACAAGGTTAGGCGTAAGTTTATTTCTAGCTGCTAATGCGTAAATAGACGTTACTCTCTTTAGAGTTAGTAGGTGGGGGCTAAAGCATCTAAACGGTTCTTTTCTAGGAAAACTATTGAATTCTTCGCCTGGTAGCTACGCTAGTTTGCACCATACTTGCCAATTTTTCTAACTTACCTCCCTAGTGCGCATGAAGCCCCATCCCCCTTTATCATGGTTTAAGTGTAAAACTCTTTTTGTTATTTGTTTTTTAACTTTACTCTAAAATTTAGAACTAATTAAAACTAACTAAAAATTTAAAAATTTAAAACTAATTAGAGACTAATTTAAAAAAAATTAAAACTAATTTAAAAAAAAAAAAATAAAATTAAAACAAATTTTTTTTTTTTTTATAATTATTATAATTTTAAACAAACAAATAAAATAATAATAAAATTGAATAAAAAATATCCTAACAACAAAATAGAATAATCTTTTTAATAAAAATAATAATAATAAAAAATTGAAACAAAATATCCTAACAACAAAATAAAATAATCTTTTTTTTTAATAAATTGATATGGACATCGTGGGTCCTCGCATGAGGCCCATGTGTCCCTTTTTCTCTCCACTCCCAAAACCCTACACACTCCGCCCCAAACCATAAACGCATCTTGAGCATTATTAAGGTCAGCCTCTTTTAGTTCGTTGTTTTTTCTTTTGTTTTTCATCCTCTCATCAGAGGGAAGGCATAGGCTGCGTGGGCTGGGCTGCCGGGATTTGGTGCTTGGTCTCCAGGGATTTGTTGAGCCCTCCCCCACTCATTTTTGTTTGAAGCTGGGCCTATGTGTAATACACGGTGCCTAGCGTAATACATCGTACCTGGACACGTAGTGCCAGAGAACCTTCTTTTGTGGTTGACCTGGCCTGGCCTGGGTGCTGGTTTGTGTGTTTGCGTGGCTTGACCATCAATAATGTGGTATCACACTTAGGTTTGGCGCTTGAGTGATGGGTTTTTTTTTTGTAAACTGTGTTGAAGATTGGTCTTGGCCTTTGCGCTCAGCGTTGTGCTTTGTGTTGGTTTATTGTGACTATTGTGTATTGTGACTGTGTATTGTGTATTTGGCAATGGGATTTGTGTTATGTGTTGGTATAGGTGATTGGCTCGGCAGTAGTGGGCTCGGATAATGGGATTGGGCCTCCGGGCTCAACATTGGGTGGGTAGTGCATTTCGACCTATGGTCTCACATCTCGTGGCTTTCTGTTAGGTGTTTGGCCATGTATGTCGCTCTGTATTGAACGTTTGTTGCTTGACTCATGGATTTGGATATTAGGCCTTCAACCCACTGTTTTACTTGTGTTTGGTGGTGGAGCTTGGGAATTGGCTTGTATGCTATTGCTTGACCTATGGCTGTATGGTATTGTTTGCTAAACAAGGTCGAGGGATTGGAGCTAGCCCTGCGGGCTTCTCTGTCGTGGCTTGGTCATTGGGCTGCGAAATTGGGCATGTACCCAATATATTTATTTATGTGGCCTCCTCCTCCATGTGGCTGGGCACTTGTGTGTTGTTTCCTATGGCTCCTCCCCATAGCATTGCGCGTGGTTTGAGCGTTGTTTTACGATGACGTGCAGTACAAACAAAGCTCCATCATGGGCTCTCCCTCCTCGGCCTATATATGGTGCACATTGTTATTAACAATACAACTATTTTGCAGTTGTTATGAACAATGTAGTTAGAGGAGTCAGGTGGGCGGAGAATTTAGGTGACGTAATTGAATCAGCAGCAGTTAAGGGAAAGATGAGTTCCTGGTAGCAAGCGAAAGTGCCAAAGCATGAATTGCAGGGTCCGCGCCCTGCACCGCTGAAGATCTGGAGGGGCTCTCACAAGATCAGGTGGTGTTTGGCGCTGGTGCTTGTGACATCGTGCACAAATAAAGACCCGTGTGGGATCTCTCTTCATGGTTCCATATGCGTTAGTGTTTTGGGACATTCACGCTGCTTGTGGTGCCTTGTGCGTTAGGTTTTTTTTTTGGTTGTTGTTGTTTATTACTAAAAGTTTTACAGTGCGCTCGCATTATTGAGATGCATACTACACTTTGACACATTCCCTGTGGTTTGGCGCTTGGTATTGGGTTTCGTCTTGTGATGTGTTAGGATTTGGTACTTGATAGCTCAACATTTGGCTTGGAGATTGAGATTGGGCCTTCGACCTTAATATTTTTTTTTATAAGAAGCGATGGGTTCGGCTGCTGTAGAAATAAATCCAACCGATCCATTGTTGGTGGCATTGGAAGAGAGTAGTCGCAAATCTTTGGAGCATATGACAACAAAGCTACTTGAAGGCTTGGACGGTTCATCTGTGGATAAGATAGCAGATATTTTGTGGCTTCCATATCGCCAACTTCAGAATATGATGGTGGTCGATTTGATATCAGCTTGCTTGTTTGGAAGGTAAATTATATTTTTATATAAATTCCTTTTTTTTTGTAAGGATTTTGTGTTTGCAAGGATGTAGCCATCCAGTCACGAATCATAACATCAATTGTTTTAGATCATAGAAGCTAATCCCAGACTATGCAAAATAGACATCTATGGGTTTATACTAGCATAAATCCTCTGAATTGCAATTATCATTGTTACATATTAGTTTGCTTAGTTCACCGCAATTTTCAATTGGTTACTTAAATTAGCTCACTGTAACTATTTATCCAGGATTATGCTAGAAGTTTGAAGCAATTTTCTTCTAGTTTATGAGCTAACTCTAATGATTTCTCATATATGAATTGAACTGATCAAGATCCAAATCATGGGAACTGGTGGCTAGAATTCAGAGACAAATAGTTAGTAGGGTATTGGCCTGTGTTTCTATTCAGCCATCTAGCAGATCATGTGATCATGGTTCGATGGGGAGGGGAGATTGTGAACACATGGATCGAGGATATGCACACCATCACACATATGGGCAGTGGCCATTTTGCAGAAGAAGGATTCTCTAAAGCCAATTATTTTTACATATAATATGATTTTTATATATATCTTAGATTTTATCAATAAGGCAACAAAACATAATTCTTCTATAAGTATAACCAGACTCTTTTTCTTGTCTTTGCCATTTGCAGGTTAGGTAGAAGATGAATGGAACAAGGGATGTGTGGGGTCTCTTTTATTTATTTTTTCTACGCTCACTCTTTTCTTTAGGGTTTCTAGGTAGTTTTCTTCATGGGGTTTATCATTTCTAGGCTATCTTTGGTTGTTGAAGTGTTGTAAATATAGGGTTTTAGTGGTCATTTTTGGTTAATTCTGGGTAGGTGGGTAGGTCCTTTGCCCAGATTGTGAACTATGGCTCTAATACCATGTGTAGGAACCTAACTTAATTAAATATAAAATAATTCATATAAAACAAACATATAATTCCTTTCTCAATGCATAAATAATTCATTCACCATCATATAAGCATAAATATTCAACAAAAATTAAAAATTATCGACAACATGAAAATACTCAGCAAATTCATAAATAAAATACCTCCTTCTGATGCTAATTCCCGCTAATATGGTTGTCCTTTCCGTTCTGCCTTGCTCAGCTTGATGCAGTAACCAAACTCTACCCAAACTGACTAACTTCCCAACCAACTAGGAGCATCGTTTTCGGCTCCCTAGCTCCAAGAT
Organism: Picea sitchensis; assembly: GCA_010110895.2. NCBI lineage: Eukaryota > Viridiplantae > Streptophyta > Pinopsida > Pinales > Pinaceae > Picea > Picea sitchensis. The sequence continues at coordinate 69 of SNQJ01S0004734.1, read as the reverse complement.
ACCGAAAGGAATCCTGGTCCCCATGCCCAAAACCCCCAAAAACCCTATTCCCCTTGCATTAGTTCACCA
>SNQJ01S0004733.1:115584-129517 GCA_010110895.2 Picea sitchensis | reverse complement strand
GTAAGAAGCAAGGTTGATCACTGTGTATATTCCAAGCAAGTTGGTAATCACTTCATTTATGTAGTGTTGTATGTTGATGACATGTTGTTGGTAGGAAATAACATGGATGTTATCAAGGAGTTGAAATCACAGCTATCCTCCAAATTTGACATGAAGGATCTCGATGCTGCTAACTTCATTTTGTGAATGGCGATTAAAAGAGATCATGAAAACAGGAAACTCTGGTTGAATCAGAGAAAATATGTTTAGACGATATTGCAGAGGTTTAATATGCATGGAAGTAAACCAATCAAGGTTCCTATTCCTATAGGTGTAAAGTTATCTGCAAATCAATGTCCCAAGACACAGGAAGAAGAAGAGGACATATCCCATGTTCCATATGCCAGTGCAGTTGGCAGTTTGATGTATGCAATGGTCTGTAATAGACCAAACATTGCACATGTAGTGGGAGTTTTGAGCAGGTATATGTCAAGACCAGGGAAGGAGCATTGGACAATAGTAAAGAGGGTCTTCAAGTATCTTCGTGGCACTACCAGTTATGGATTGTGCTACCAAGGAAGACTAGGATTGGACAATGTGTTGGACATACATGGCTTTGTTGATGTAGATTGAGCTAGAGATCTGGATTGCAGAAGATCTACAAGTGTGTATGTGTTTAACCTATTTGGAGGAGCAATCAGTTGGATGAGCAAAAGACAGGTTGTAGTGGCACTCTCAACTACAGAAGTTGAATACATGGAAACCACTCATGCAAGCAAGGAAGCAGTATGGTTACAAAGATTGTTTTCAGGTATTGGGTTGGTACAACAAGCAGTGAGATTAGATTGTGATAGTCAGAGTGCAATATTCCTGTCAAAGAACCCGACTTATCATTCGAAGTCAAAGCATATTGATGTTCAGTATCACTTTGTGAGAGACATGGTTGAGGAAAAGAAGGTGTTGCTGGAAAAGGTTGATACTTTGAAGAATGTTGTAGATTCATTGACAAAGTTGATAAGCACAGAAAAGTTCTCCTGGTGTAGAGTAAGAATGGGCATTGCTTCCCTGGATTTTTGACTATATAATCCCTTGGACCCCTAGATGCAAAGAAAACAACAAGTGGGATAATGATGGGTATGTCTTACATTCTTTGCATGTGTGTGTGTGTGGGTGCGTCAGATATGACAACTACGTTTGACGATCCCTCGTAGTAGTGGTATGTTTGTGTTGTGTGTGTCGAGCACTTTCCTAGGGGGCTCCTAGGGAGGGGTAGGTATGCCCCCCCCGGGTTACGTGCAGAGTTCAGGGCAACGCCCCGAAATTTGTTTTTGGGTAGGTTTTGCTATTTTTAGTGGTTTTGTAAATTAATCCTAGTTTAAGGGATTATGGTTTTGGTATCTACGAAATACCTAAAAACATTGTATATATTGTATAGTGGATGGTGAAATTCGATATAATGAATATAAAAAGGTTTTCCTAGTTGAGGGTTTCTGGTATAAAATCTCTGTGTACTCTGTGTATGAGCCATTGATTAAATTATGTTTTTCTTAAGAATCTATATGCATTGCTTTACTTCACAGGTTTAAAACTTACATATAGGACACATATTCATCACCGCATATGACATATATTCATCACCATTGTATAGGATATATTCATCACCATATAGGACATGATAGCTATTGGATATTGCACCACCACGTCCTCACCAATATGAATGATGAAATAATATGGTGTTATAACATTATTGGTAAGAATAATATCCTTTCCAAAACCTCCTACATCATGTCCCTTCATGAATTTTGTGCTTGATCCTTCTCCACCCTTATCAACGGAATTGTATGTCTTTACTAAGTTTAACCATTCAAGTGGAATATATGAATCTAGAAAATTCACATGAGAAATATGAGGGTGACGGTGAGGGTGAGGGTGGGCGGTAATATTAAAGAAAACATATTAATAAGGGTGGGGGTGAGGGGAAATATTAGAGAAAACATATTAATGAGGGTGAGGGTGGGGGTGGGGGGTAATATTAGAGAAAACATATTGATGAGGGTGAGGGTGAGGATTAGGGTGGGGTCGAGGTAATATTAGAAAAAATATTACCCCCACCCTATTATGTTTTCTTTAATATTACCCTCACCCCCACCATCACTCTCATATGACAAAATAACAACCATAGGAAAGCCAACAAGCAACTGTGGATGCATCAATAATAATATAAGTAATTAAGAACACCGAAAAATATATCTTTTGACCTACCAAATTCAAGCCAATGACCTAACGATGGGAATTGGCAATTTTATCCCACTACAGACATCTACTCTACCAATCGAGATAAGGTTGGGTGATGATAGATGGGTTTAATCAAGGATTTTTTATTTAAGTTAACCAATAATGGATGTTTTGTCAAATGAAAGGGTAATACTAGAGAAAACATAATATGTTTTCTCTAATATTACCCCCCACCCTATTATGTTTTATCTAATATTACCTCCCACCCCCACCCTCATATGAGAAAATAATAACCACGGGAAAGCCAACAAGAAACTATGGATGCATCAATAATAATATAATTAATGAAGAGCACTACAAAATATAACTTTTGACCTACAAAATTCAAGCCAATGACCTAACGATGGGAATTACGAATTTTCTCCCACTACAAACATCTACTCTACCAATCGAGATAAGGTTGGGTGATTATAGATGGGTTGAATCAAGGAATTTTTCTTTAAGTTAACTGGTAATGGATGTATATTATATGAACAGTGCTAGTAAAGGAAAATTTAGACATATTTACCATCATTCAAATATTCATTTGATTTAATGTTTAATAACCTTACATAACACTAAAATACTAAAATGTAGAGTATTCCTAAAAGATAATGTGTTTCCATCGACTTGTAGAGAAGCATGTTGATTGCTAGATGGGTTTGGTATTGAATATAAGAAAATTCATGCATGTAAGAAATATTGAATTTTATATAGGGATGAAAATCCAAATAATGAAAAATGATGCACATGTAAAGACAAGAGATATCATGTTAATGTACAAGGTCCTATAGTTCTTAATAAAACATTGCAATAAATGTCAATTATACCTAGAAGTGAAGGATTGCACGTTTCTAGAGTTCCCAATAAAGTGTTACAATAAATTTTAATTATACCTATAATTGAAGAATAGTTTTCTTTCAAATCACTATACCTATTATGTTGGTCCTCATGTCTGAACCGACTGCTAAAGGGAAAAGTTAGGCCACCTATCAATGTATAATGGTTGTTTCTTTTAATTTTTTGTTGGTTGGTAAGAGGGTTATTCTACAAAGACAAAAGCAAGGTTGGGTTGGAAAACTGATATGGATGAGGGTCTTCCTTGGTTGGTGGCACACTAATGACATACTAGTGAAATAATAGAAAACAAAGGGAAACAACAAACTACTAAATGAATAATCTGCTGCAAGAAGTTCAATACTTAAAGTATCATTTCAAGAAATTAAATGTGTATCAAGACACAATTACTCCTTCAGGTTGCAATAAAAACAAATCTTCACCAAGCATTAGTTGTTTCCACAGGTTGCATATCAATAAAGAAAAGTTACACAATAGTTGAAAGGAAATGACATGTACTTTGCACAAATAAAAAACTGCATTCAAGATAAGATAAAAACACATCAAGATTTGAATGAAACAATGTCATCAAGAGTATGTTCATGAGCTAGAGATATTTAATCCATGCATAGAATGGGTCCAACTAGTCTGATGTAGTGTTATCCTTTCCCAAAAACTCTGACCCTCAAAATATTCAAAGACCCCCTATTTAACAGAGTTGCAGAGGTTCTCTTCCTTCGGGGACTGAGACCTAATTTTAGGTAATTATTTGTAGAACAAGTTATTAAATTCACTAAGACACTGGACTTAATAAGCAAGAGTGGTTCTTATCACACACAAAATACCACTCTTGTATCTAATCTAAGAAAATGTTGGAATTAATCAACTAAAAACTACTATTGTCTCTGAGACAGAACCGATGCGTGCGTTGGAGGAACTGAATTGGTAGAAAATAGGCCTTGGAGTGACAGAACAAATCTTTTTGTTGAGTAATTGCATGACTACGAGATGTTGGAGGCCACTGGAGACAACTAGCTGCATGATCAGATCTCTACTTGAGGAAGAAGTAGTTTGTTGAAGTGTTTTGGAACCAATCAGCGTCGACCAATGACTAAGACTTAACTCTCTATCTGTTTTTGAGCTTTTAGAAGTTAAGCGTGATCTGTCTCGATTGTAACTATCCCTTCTTATTTCTTTCTCTGTGATGAACTGGTTTTGAACAAGAAGATGTGGAGGCGAGCATCCAATAGGAAGACATGAAGTGTGAAGGTGGATGATGTAGATGTAGATGAAGTGGAGGTGAGTGGAGGTGACATTGTGACCTGATGTCATATAAGAATGTGATTGCAGAAGTTTTTGAAGGTGGTTTGGGTCCACACCACTCTAACCCCCACAATCTCCCACAAGTTGCCACGTACCCTTCCAACAATACCATGGTTCCAATTGCGGGACCGCTTTGGAAAATTAACAATGAAGTGTGGTCATTGATTTGATTTCAATATGTGATCCGAGTGATATTTACCTGCTGTAATCATAAATGGTTCTTGTTGATTTGAGATGAATGGTCCAGATTCACTTCAAGAGGTCATGCTTCGGGAGTTTTTGTCTCCTTACTCATGCAATCCTTCAAATTGTCATATATCCGAAGAGGGAGATCTATCACTGTGTGTCCTCGTTGATGGATGGCCCAGATTTTCTTCAGGAGTTCGGGCTTCAGGAGTTTGTAAATTATGTGCTTGGAAATCTCTCAGAGTGCTAAGTCTCTGAAGTGAAATATCTTCCTCCACGTGTCCTTGCTAATGGATGGTCTAGATTCACTTCGGGACTTTGGGTGTTTGGGCTTCGGGAGTTTATGAATGTTGTGCATGAAAATATCCCAGAGTGGTATGGGCCCGTAGTGACGTGGCAGGCTATTGGGAATTTGGGACTTCGGGTAATTCTTGTACTTTGTAGGTTTTATCTTGATGTTAAACCTGTGTGATTTTGACACTCCTAATGAACGAAAATCGTCGATTTGATTGGCCTGATGGATCTCCACCATTGAAAGTTAACATGTTTGTTCCCACAATCTAAGCCCAAAATTGACCGCTCCGGATTGCTAGGTTTGTCCATGGGAATTTCATGTGCATACGAAAAGGCTTGTGTTACACATTATTTTGGTCACCCCAGTGATCCATTGTCAACATGTGTTCATGTTCCCAAAAAAGATCCTTTCTTCATGAGGAAAATGACTGACTTTTTCTTCTAAAAAATATTATTAAGGAAAGTCATCGTAGGTTGCACCATACCCAGGGTGCAACGATGCCTGATCGTCACCCTCTGTTCTAAAGTTGGGATGTGACGTCTCTGTAGGCTGCTATACAGCTAGGGTGCGACTATGTCAAGAGACTAAGAAAAATTCAAGTTTAACGAAATTTATAGAAGGGGATCTTCTAGAAGGTGAGGTGGCATCCATATGGTTGGGATATTACTCCCTTCTCTGATTTGGTGGGATCATCCTAATCTCTCCAACCATCTCTCCCTCACATTATATAAAGAGGGATCTCTCATGGAAAAGGATAAGGTTGATTTTAAGGTCAGTTAAGGTTAATGAAGGTTGAATAGGCTAAGATTGTATGGAGAGTTTTGCATTGAATCATTCTTGAGAGCCTCGTTTTAGTTCATCAAGTCATTGTGGATATTCTTCATTCAAGATTGGAGCAAGTGTGTGTGTTGGAACAAAGGGTCATCAGAAGGAGACCTTGCGACATCAAGGGTTTGGTTGTAATCTCCACTTTCACTTCAATATAATATAGTGATACGTTTCTTTCCCATAAAACCTGATTTGTTTTATTATATGACTCCTTGATCACATACATAGGTTCTCGTTGACTATATTATTTCTCTCACTTTGGTTGGCTTGTGTTCCCTTGTAGATTCAATATCACAGGAGAACTGGAGTGGAGCTAGGATGACAACGACAAGAGGAAGCGATATTTAAATGGTATGTTTCCTATCTCTTGTTAGGTAGTAAACTCAATGATAAGGACTTAGGGAAAGAGTCATATTATATTATGTTTTGTTCTATATCTAGGTGGATCTAGGGAGATCTGTTTATGTCTGCATTTATTGATAAGTCCCGTAACAAAATTGGTGACCATACTAGGGAGATGAACTCTTTTTGATTTTTTGCTTCCTATTTTCCTTTGGATTTCCTTCCTCTGACAAATTTCATTCTCTGAGTCTGTGGGTGATCCATTTGGACTCACTGGGTATGGAAGTTCCATTAGAATTTGTGTCTTTCTCCCAATTTTTCTTAATTTACAGAGATTGACGCACTTTGTTTCATTGACAACGTGCAATGACCCTTAAATGTCACACTCTTCTTGATCAATCCAGTGTGACGATGCCACACTGTACCCTGCTAGCAGCCTGCGATGACCTTAGATCGTCACACTGTGTCCCACACCCAGCTTGCGACAACTCCTGTAGAATTTGTTGGAGTGAGTCATTTTACCTTTTACCACCCAGATTTAACTTAGTTGCCTGTGGTGAACTTCTTATGCCCATGTTTGATCTATTCTTGAGTTTAAATCTTGATTGTGATTGGTTTTTAGTGATTGAAGGTGTTTGTTTTCATTTTGCAAGTTTTTTCTCGTGATCGTTGTCACAAGGATATAATCTCAGATCTTGATCTAGGTGCTTGTTTGACAAAGGGTATTCAGTTTGTTTTAAGTTTTGGATTCATTTTGTTTGTCAGATTGGTTGTTAATTAAGAAACACTTTTTGATTGCCTATGTCAAAAGGTTTTCTTGTCTTTTTTGTTTTTTCTATGTTACAAATTTGATTTGGGAATTGTGTTGAGAATGTCTTGATTTTCTTGGATTACATTTTCCTTTCGTCATCACACTTCTGATTTTGTTGTGAAAAGGGAGAGCTGAATTTTTTTATTCTTTTTAGTAATCTCTCATAAGGAAATTTTTACATTTGAAATAATTGTAAAGAGAAGAAATTGGAAAATTTTGTAGTTCGTGATTATTTGGAATTGTGTTCATTCAAGATTAAGAAATTGCAACTCGTAGGTTTTTGTACTTCAAAAGAAATACCTTCTCCCTACTGTAACTAGAGTTCATTGAATTGAAAATTTCACATTCATCTCTCTTTTCATTTCATTGGTTCAAGGTCACAACTTCATCGATTTCATCTCCATCTCTCTTTTTGAGTAAGCAACAACCTCTAAAATACAGCGTAAATTTAAAATCCGTTAGTAACTTTTATTTTCTAGGGATATTTTTCACCAACATTAGCTAGGATAGCTCTTTGGAATAGTTTGTAAGGCACACTCTCCAAAGAATCAAAGCACACAATAGTATCTTGTGATAGGGAGAGTTCAAATCCAATTTCCACATTTTGTCCTGGGAAGCCCTTCTAACATAAGGGTCAATCACGAGGTCGCATTAAGACTGGCTGATTTACTCACCCTTCTTTGTTGGTCTTGGTGTAGATATTGTGCATATTATTGGGGGTCACTTGAAGGTATACCCACAATTATGAGTGTAAGCCTTTCGAATTCATTTCGGGCTAGATACCCTTGATCGGATGCAAGGGCTACCCCCAGAGGATCCGGAAGGTTACCAACCTTTGCTTCTTAACTCACCAAAAGGCTCTCATGAGAATGTAGTTAATAATGAAGTAGCTTCTAAAGTTGGAAGAACATGCTCTTTGGAATGATTTTGAATTGTTTCGGATTCCTTAGAGGCTTTTTCGTCTTCCCCCAAATCCGTTACTGAATATTAGACAAGATACACACTTGATCCGAATGAATTCATCAGGAGAAACTGTTGTTGTTGAAAATACTGGAGTACCTACTGGACCTAACATTGGTTCTGGAGTAGAGGATCCACTTTTTCATAGTGAATCATTTAGGACCCCGACTCACACTGTCAAAACTTCTAATCCTAGTTCTGTCCCTTTGATAGCATGTGATATTTACAGTAACCTAGGAGCTAGTCCTAATCAACCTATGGCATCACAAATGCCTGAGACGTTTGTTACCTATATGGTACCTTTAGACAATTTTACTGGTACTACTAGTAGTGTCGCCACCATTTCAGACTAGTTGTTGGTCGATTCTCATTCAATCCTTCCTCTCTAGATGGCCCATTCTATTATGGTTCCACGAGCTACCACGGTTTCTACCGGGAATGTGGTTGTCACCTAAGCTCCAATTCGAACACCACTTCCTTCTAGACCAAATCCATCACTTCCCCCTGGGTATAGAGATCTGAATACTTTCGTTCCTATCCCTACCCAGGTTCCATCCGGAGGTTATGGAATTTTTCTTCCTCCTGGGTATAAAGCTACAAGTCATTTTGTTCCTACACCTGCCCAGATTCTCTCTGGAGGGCCTTACATTCCTCCTCCACCTTTTCTAGGAGGATCTCATTATCCAGGCCCTAGTGGCTCTAATCCAGTTGGAGGAACTAGTCTTTCTATCACTCCTGTTTTCCAGATTCTTGTTGGAGGTCAACCTCAATATGGGGGGAAACCTCAATTTGGGGAACAACCTTAGATTGGAGTGCAACCTCAACTTGGGGGGCAACCTCAGGTTGGAGTACATAATTGGGTTTATGGAAAAAACACACTTGTGTTACAATATCAACCTTGGAGTCTTCCTTTCCAAGGAAATCTACAATTGTCTGGGGGAAACATCCTCAATTCAATGCTTTTGTACCCCCTAACATCGTTCAACCATATCCAAGTTCTTTGAATCCCATTTGGGATCAAAACTTTCAATCTAATATTCCTTTCCAAGGGAACATCCTTAATCAACCCAATCCTATAGGTTATATGCCTCAAAACCCTCCATAACCAAATCTCTAAGAATTGTCCAGTTACCTGCAGACTGCTTATGGTCGTATTGGTATACCTATGGGGCTTCCCCCTCAGAACTACCAGTTTCCTCAAGTGACCCTACAATTTCCTTTTCTAGCCACTTTGGATTTACCCGATGTGTCTAGGATTTTGAATGATCCTATTTTACATTCTCCTTATTGGTACGTCATACTGGCCAAGTTACCGTCCAACATTCCTAAATTTGACAGTCGAGTAGGAGAGGATATGAATAATCATGTTATGAATTTTCATCTATAGTGTTCATCTAACTCCTCGATGGATGACTCCATCAAACTACGATTTTTCCAACGAACTCTCACGGGTTCGGTAGCAAAATGATACATCAAGTTACCGGGAAGATTCTTCAATGACTTTAACACTCTGTCCATGGCCTTTTTGACACATTACTAATTACCAAATCGATACGAGACAGGAACCGAAATTTTGAGTTCTTTCAAGAAATCCTCATCCACTCATGTTTCTGATCACATCCATGAGTGGAGGAGGAGAAGATGTTTAATCAAAATTCCTCTTCTTGATCAACTATTGGCTGAGTGGTTTACCAAATCACTCATTGGACCTATCTCTCATGATTTTTCCATAGGCGGTGTTGTCATTGAAGAGAATTCGATTAGTCGTGCTCAGTATATAGATCTCATTTATTCACAAATGGGAAGACTTTACGATATGATCCCTGATGCTCCTCGTCTGTCCACAAACCCTAACCCAAAACCTCTAGTAGCTTCTCATGCTACTGATGGTGTGATTGGCACCTTCCATGATGAGACCTAATATGTGCATGCCGATCAAACCAATCCCAAATCTAATAATTATAATGCACAAAATACTCTTGCTCCTACTCCTTCCTCCGGTAAGATTGTTGAGGTTAATTCGGTCCAATCCGCACCTACCGAGAAGAATCAAAATAAAAAGAAAGTAAAGGGTAATAAAAAGGAGGACAAGAACAATAATCCACAATATGATAAATCCAAAACTCAAACCGTTGATGAGAAAGATAAAGATAAACCTCATTACCCCTGCCTTATTTGTGGTGACAATCATTACACAAAATATTGTCCATGACGTGATGAGGTTACTAAGTTCCTCCAAGGGACTAGAAAGCCTCCTACACCTGTCGTTTTGTCACAACCTTTCCCTTCTCAGAAACAAGCCCAAATGAACATTCATGACCAAGCTTCTCCTTCTACCTCATATTACATCCTTATTTGTACTGGTGACTCTAAAAAGAAATGAAGTTGCAATCGCAACTCGAGCCAAAGATTACTCTCCGTCAAAAGAGAAAGTTGATGATATACCACCTTTGTTGGTTCAAACTTCTTTCCCAAATTCACCTGCAAACGGTCCTCTTCATCTCGAAATACTGGGTCTCGATATAGTTCTTCGCCCTCCTCCCAACTGCGTTGTTCGAAAGTCTGCATTCAATTCTCATGTGTGTGCTACCCAAAACTACAGTATTGTAGAAGATATTGCGCAAGCACCCTCTGCGATGTCAGCTCTTGAATTCCTCCAAAGTTGTCCCACTCAAAAAAAGGATGTGTTAAAGGCCATTGGTGGAATTGACCCCACAGATACTAATTTAATAATCTTTGACTTGGAAGATCACATTGCAAGGCTCCATCCTCAGTTATCATTTCAGATCCAAGTTATTGTGGAAAACAAGAAAATTTGTAGAACCGTCATCGATGAAGGAGCCTCGACTTACGTCATGTCCGTTACTTGTTGGAAAGCTATTGGCTCTCCTGCTCTCACTGAATCACACAATACACTTAAGGCCTTCAATGGTATAGGTTTTAAACCTTACGGTTGTCTTCCTTCATCATTTATTACGTTAGAAGGTAAATTAGTCAATGTAGAAGTTGAGGTCTTCGATGCACCTCTCGATTATAATCTTATGCTTGGTCGTAGCTAGATCGATTCCCTGAACGTAGTTGTGTCTACCCTTTTCCATGTGGTACATTTCCCACACCAAGGAAAGGTCGTTACAGGTGTCCAACTGGCCTTCTTTAATTATGATTCTCATACTAGCAATGTTCCCTTCATTTCAAAGACACCTCCTAGTTATGAGAATGTCGGAAGGGGTAGATTCAACTTTGATGAGTATATTTCCAATCCCACCACCCGATATTCCCCCTCCTTTTGTTGCCTCCATTAACATGATATCCACCACTGTTAATGAAACCCCTGATTCATATGACCCATGGGTAGTACCTAGCCCTGGTGATTACCTTCGTTACAAAAACAAGATGCCTTTAAGTCTGGTCGAATCTACTTACCAAGATATTCAATCGACAACTCCCTCCTCTCATTCTCTCTATGATTCATCTCCTGATCTATTTCACATGATATTTCCTACTGATGAGATGATCATGTTAGTCATGTCTATGAAAGACACTCCATGGGACGATGGAAATCGTCATTATATTCTCTTCCTATAATGTGATACCATAGAGAGTTACCAATGGATTTCGACTTCATCGATCGTTGTTATTTATTCAGTTCCTGAGTCATAACATGATGTTTTGTACAAAGGGAACTTTAGTAACATTTCACCTACTATCCCTCTCAACATATCTATTAAACCTGACATCGTGGAGAATGTTCATGTTGGAGCCTCATGTTTTGTTGATGAGGTCTCCACTTATAAATCCATTTTCCAAGAATTTTTTGATGTCTTTGCATGGAGTTATGAATAAATTACAGGTATTGATCCCGATATAGTTTTACATGATATTAAGACATACTCAGATGCTAAACCCATTCGGCAGAGACTTCGCCCAGTACATCCACACAAAGCTACTGCTATCAAGCTTGAAGTTGGAAAACTTCTTAAAGATGACTTTGTCTATCCCATGGCTTTGACTGATTGGGTATCCAATCTCATTCCGGTGAATAAGAAATAAAGTACCATTCGCGTTTGTGTAGATTATAGGGACATCAATAAGGCTTGTCCTAAGGACAATTATCCAACCCCTTTTATTGACCATATCGTTGATGACTGTGCTGGCAGCGAAATATTGTCTTTAATGGATGGTTTCTCCAGCCATAATCAAATTAATATTTTACCCGCAATTCAACACAAGACCGCTTTTATTTGCCCATGGGGAACCTTTGCCTACCGGAAATTACCCTTTGGTCTCAATAATATTGGCACAACTTTTCAGCGCGCTATGTCTTATGCTTTCCATGATATTAAGCACATTGTGCAACCCTATCTTGATGATCTCCCAACACATTCTATGCATCACCAAGATAGCCCGAAACATTTAAGGGCCATTTTTGTATGTTGTAGTTATTATCGTATCCGCTTAAACCCACATAAATGTATTTTTTGTGTGGAGTTTGGCAGACTTCTTGGTTTTATCGTGTCGATACACAAGATTCGAGTAGACCCCTTGAAGGTTGAGGCTATCTGTAATCTACCTCCTACTTCCACACTACGCCAACTCCAAAGTTTGTAGGGGAAGAAAAACAATTTGCATCATTTCATCCCCAATTGCATTGAACTGACAAAAGGATTCACTTGAATACTCAAGAAAGTTTACAAGTTCATATGGGATGATACTGCAAAAAAATTATTTGAATCTTTGAAACTTTCCTTAACCCGTACACCATTACTATTTCCCCTTGACTATAGCCAAGATTACTTCATCTTCTTAGTTTCTTCAGAATCTACCATCGCTATGGTATTAGTCCAAGAGGATGATTCGCATGACAAACATGTGATATACTATTTGAGTCGGACTCTCATGACTACCGAGACCAAATAGCTACATGTGGAGAAATTGGCCTTGGCAATTGTTCAAGTTGTTCAACATTTTTGTCATTATATCTTATTACGCAGAACCACTGTTATTTACAATTTCAACCCCATGCAACATATCCTTACTCGACAATTGCTTGGGGGAAAATACTCCAAATGGATAGTGATTCTCTAGGAGTTTGACTTGGAATTTGAACACGCCAAGTCAAAGAAATCTTTGGTTTTTGTCGAACTGATATGTGACCTTCCCTCCACTGAGACAGAAAATGTGTCAAAGGATTCCTTGCCTGACGAATCCATTTTTCTGATTATTTTTGATGACGTATGATATGGAGATATTATTATCTATCTCCAGACTCAAACTTTCTGGCCCGGTCTATCTAGTACAGATAGTCTTCGTATACGATATTAAGCCCAAAAATACACCATTCTTGGTGATACCCTTTATCTCCATGGTATTGATTCTATTTTTTGAAAATGTCTCACCTACAATGAAGCTGAAATGATCCAGGTGGATATCGGTGGCCACCCACCTTTTTCGACTAGCTCAAAACAGTTTTTTGGCAATTTTGGCAATTTACTATTTTTAGCAGGTTTTAACTTCCGGGGCCATTTTGAGGGCCTAAATGAAGTTTTTTTTTGAGATCGAGGTTCTCAATAATATCCAAAGGAATAATTGAGCCCCCAAAATGAATCTCCTCGATGATACCTTTCCAACGAGCTATCACATGCCTAAAACGGAGATCATATGCAAAAGTTACGACCCCGGGAAGTTGATGTACTAACTTACCCAAACGGGGCCCACATGACTTTTGGCGCTTCATCTCCTAGGGTTAGGTTTTTGGATGTCTATGACTTTTGGTATTCTTGTCTGTTGTAAAAATGCCTCTAGAGCCTCATTGTAATCATCTTCTCACGGATGCGAGTAGCAACCACATCTCTTCTCAGAGATAAGCTACCAGCGCCCTAGCTAGTTTATTTCCATTCTGTCTGTAAGCATATTTCAGTCATTTGGTATTAATGAAATGAAGTCTTATTTCCACTGCATATTTGTGTTTATGTGTATTTATGTATTTCATTTTGTTCCTACATAAATTTGGATCAGTGGTATCAGAGCGGTCTGCTCATTCTCGATCCTTCTTTGCATGTCCCCAACGAGATCGGGGTATAAGGAGTTGGGGCTTGATC